>CM060923.1:471442713-471567363 GCA_030737875.1 Allium sativum | reverse complement strand
TTTGGCACAAAGTAGTCCTTCATCAACAGATTGTGCCCCCCCCGGATAGTCACGTCCGTAGCGTATATCTCTTCTACCCACTTGGCTGCCTCCTTGGGTTGATTTGGAGCTCTCTACTATATCACGTTGCATCGCGTTTAAAATTGTTGTATATAACGGTGTTGTATACACAATTATATGATTTTTGTTTGATGATAACAACCAAATATATTTCTATTATAAATGTGTTTGGTACTGTACTGTTATATATATACATCTCAGCAATGAATATAATATTTATATTTAAATAAAATACGACTGTACAGAAATTCAAATATTAACCAGTATTTTATTTAAATAAAATATTTTATTTCAATATTCAAACAGTACAACTATTTGTAACTCCACTATTTATACATTCACAAAATATTTGTACTTGTATATAAACAGAATAAAATAAGACAAGTTCGGTTGACAACAATAAAATGATATTTTATTTCAATCAAACTTGTTTATTACAGACATCAGTACAATCACTCTTTCATATACATTAGCTCCTCACTATAACACTCATACATTCACTCAGTTTGCATTTCATATATACAATTTTATTTACACAGACACACTGACACTCTTCTTATTTTCACTGTCTTCTGTCTTTTATCTTTTGTCTTCACAGCTTTCTGCATTCAGTCCAGTCTTCATACCTGTCATATACAGAAACACACACACAGTACACTGCAATAGAAATAAAAATTGAATACATGCAGATTTGAATTTTATTCCATTTGCCTCAGCTTTCTGGTGTGTTTCTCATCCTTTTTCATGACTTGATCTGATATATATATTTCTAGTACCCATTGATCAGCCTCAACACACTACACTGGTTTGCTGATCAGAACCAGTTGATTCTGAACAGCCTCAACACAATGTAGCGGTTTGCTGATAAAGTTTCATACGGGCAGTCACACATATATACACACATGTATACACACTCATACGTGCATATATACATATATGTATACATGAAAGAAAATACATGACAAACAGCAAAAGAGAATTGTCAAAAGTAATCAAAGCTACCCAAAAATACAAAAAGTCAAATCAGCAAGTCCATGAATCAAACAAAATGCCAAGCAAGATGATACAAGTGCTAGTGGTCGAGCTCAGAAAGCTAAACAGCAAAGCAAAATGGATAAGCAAAAGTTCAGCAATAACAAGGCAGTACAAAATGGTGGAGCCAGGATATGAACACATCAAGGGTCGAGCTAGTATGCATTTCAACATAAACTGGTGGCAACATATTAAAATGGTCGAGCTATCAGTGACATGATGCACAAATCAAACAAATCAGTACAAAGAGAATGGTCGAAGCAACAACAATGCCAAACTACATTTCAATGCATATCAAAGCAGCAAAAAGTAACCAGGTGTATTATGTGCATATACAAATACATGGTGAAACAAAACAGTGCACAAAAATGTCTGCATAGTTCAATACAGCATGATAAACATGCACAAATACAAAGCTGCATGTTTACTTCAGTGCAAAATGGAGCAGTTTTTAAAATGGATATAGCAAGCTAAGTGATCAAGCCCTAGGTGATACATCATGTGTTCAGAATACAAGTAAATAAACATATGCAGGGGATTTAATGAATTCATCAAGTGAAGATTTTAGACTTGAAATCTTTCATGATTAATCATACATGTCATTTACTGGAAGAAAAGGGAGGTTTGCGACTTGTGATGACAAATTGGTTCTTTCCAGAAAATCAGAGAGTTCTTTTTGAATAATATTCTTTTTTGGCAAGAATTTTTCAAAAGCATTTTTGGAAAGCATTATTATATGTTTCCAGAATTTATCAATCAAAGAGTATTCATGATGCAAGGAATAAATGTTTTCCTATAACACTCACGGCAGAACATAAGTGGCAAGTCTTCAATGTCGTCAGAAATGGAAAATCATCAATTCAACATATAAGTGTTTGGAAATGGTTTAAAATGCAAATTCGAATGTGGACAATTATATTTGGCAAGCACAACAAAAAAAATTCCAGGAACCAAAAATGGCAAGAATCAGCTTTGAATTGCAAATGGATTTTCTAATCTATATTCGGCAAGAGTTTATCACAGTTCAATCACAAATTCACGGCTCTAATCAAGAGCAATCAAAAAGGGACCAGCAATATTTCATTCAGCATGAAATTAATCAGAGAATCTCACACAAATATATTCAATGTTTTCTCATTTTGTAAAGTGACAGAAAATCAAATTTCAAGGGACAGTATTTTTTTTTTTTTTTCATAATCAATCAAGTTCAGATATATCTCTTCAATCACGCAAGGGCTCAAAAGAAAATCAAGGGATAGCAAAAAGGGAAGTTTTTTTTTTCTTCAGAATTATTTTTTTTTAAACCGAATTAATCAACAATGGAAATCATTTATTTTGTTTCAAATTTTTTACAGAGACGTTTCAGCAATCAGAGTATATTTCAAAGTCGGGAAGCAACAATTCAAATTGAAGACAGACAAAAAGGGGAAACCCTAATCAGATCGAATCAACGTTTTTTGAAATCAGAGCGCAATTAAAGGATTTCAAAATCCTATATTTACACCAATTACATCATCGGCTAAAAGTGGATCGAAACCAAGCAAATTAATCGATCAATCAAAGAATTAAAATCAGAAATCTTACCAAGTTTCGACCACCAGAAAATCCGATATCAGACGTGAAGATATCCATCGAAGAACGGAAGTTCATCAGAGAACCAGAATTCATCTATCTGGAGCTATCGCAATCGAATTGGGGCAAAGACGAGAAACCCTAGAATCGTTTTTTTTTAAGCAATTCTCAAATCAGAACACTGAAAGCATCCTACGATTCAAGGCATCACTGAAACAAAATCATCATCAGATCGATCTGGGTTTGGAAGATTTATCAGAAACCCTAGTTTCTAATCGCCGCCGCCATTTTTGAGTTTTAGAACAAAAGAGGGATAGGGCAGAAGAATGAAGAAAAAAAAAAAATGGGCCGGCCTAAGTTTTTAAACTAAAGGGCATATATGTTTTTAAATTAAAAGGGGATGACCCTTTTTAAAGTTAACTCCTAGGGTTTTCTTTTTGGTTTATTCTTGTTTTTTTTTTTTCAATTTGTGTTGTTTATCTGTAAAAACAAACATACAGTTCCAGGTCTGTAAAACTCTAAGGGAGTTTCAGTTAGGAGTTAACTGACAGTACTAGAATCAGTAAAATCTTGGAATACAGGTTACGGATTTGTAATCTGGGGAAAATCTGATTCAGAGGTTTGAATCAGTCTAGGATTTTGAGCGTAGGGTTAGAATAGGAGCAGGGGTTTGCGAGTGTACATGGTCTTGTATGCGGGAACTGTTCTATCACCTAGTAGAAATCTTAGAAATGCAGCAGTAGGCAGGGTTTTGCCGAAGCTGGGTATATCTTTGTGTGATTTATTTTCTGCATTTCTGTTTCTGCTATATTCTGTGATCAGTTTATTATTATTTATCTCGTTAAGTTTTTAATTCTGTTAAAAACTGTGAAAAACCCTATTCACCCCCCCCTCTAGGGTTATTCTAGATCCAACAAGTGGTATCAGAGCCTGGTAATTTCATTAACTCTAGAGTCATGGGTAACCCTTGCTGTCAGTCCACAGAAAGTCAGTCCAGTTCATCTCCAACTATTTTCACTGGAACAGATTTTTTAAATTGGAAATCTGAAATGGAATTTTATTTAAAATCTGTTGATATTAAATGTTGGGATGTTGTTATCAATGGGTTTGACATGGTAGATAAAGCTTCTAATTCTCGTGCTACACATATTCTGTATTCTCACCTTGATGATAATCAATACAGTCTGATTTCTCATTGTTTAACTGCGCAGGAAATTTGGAAAGCTCTAACTACAAGATATGGAAACGACAGCAACTTCTCAAAACCCTCAACTGTCAACTCAGATTCAGATCCTTGTTCAACAGATGAATTAGCTGATGAAGACTCAACAGATGATGAGATAAGAAATTTTTCATATGAAGATCTGGTTTATTTTTGTGTTGATTTAACCAAATCTGTTGACAAACTCCAATCGAAAAATAAATCTCTGAAATCTATAAATTCTGAGTTGACCAACAAGATAAATTGTTTGGAATCGAAATTGTCAAATGTCGTGAAATTTGAAAATTCTAATTGTGAAAATTGTTTGAAATTAAAAACTGATCTCGTTCATTTCAATAATAATGTTCGAAGGCTTGAAGAAGAAATTTTAATTTTAAAAGATAACGAGATTGAGCTGAAAGATGCAAACAATTGTTTACAAAAGGAATTTATAAATTTCGAGGCTATCAAAAATTCCAAACATGAAAACGCTGAAAATGATAGTTTGTTGAAAACAGATCTGATTTTGAAAGAACTTGAAATCGAAATTGAAAATTGGAAGAAACTTGAATCTGAAAGTCGAAAATATTTTGATTCTGAAATGGCTAAGTCCCAAACCAAAATCAAATTGCTTAATGATGAAAATTTGGTTTTGAAATCTGAGTTTGAAAGATATAAGATCACTAAAAGTCGTTGTTCAGAATTAATAAAAGAAAACGATGATCTTAAAACTGAAATTCAACAACTTGAAACAATTTTATCTAAATTTTCAAACGGTGAAAAATCTTTGGATATGTTGTTGAAAAACCAACTTTCTGTTGGAAATAAACGTGGTCTTGGTTTTGGGAAGAATAATGTTTTTGGAAAACAAAATTCAAATGATTTGAAAAATCCCTCAAATTGCTTTGGAAAGAACTACGTTGAAAATTTGAACTCTGAAAATTTCAAAGGTTTTTTGAATCGAAATTGTGATGAGAAATCGTTTTATAATAAACCATTTAAACAATCGTGGATCCTGAATAAAAATAAAACGACTTTGACTAAATTCAAGCAGATTTGGGTTCCTAAAGGCACAAAGGTAAATTCGGATGGTTTGTTATATAAACAAGTCTGGGTACCAAAACACGTGAACGAAACTGTGAGTGGTTTTAAAAATTTTGTTAGACCACTCGATCCTATCAACTATTAGGTACCTGAAGTGGCTGAGGAACAACTGTGCTGAAAAGAGAAAAGTGATTCAAACTGCTTCATATTATTGAATCATCCACTGTTCCTTAGCCAAGACTGATGAGTTAGAGATCCACAACGTCTTCTGTGAATCAGGTATGATTTCTAACTTCATCCTTGTAAATATATTTTTTTTCTTTGTTTATTTCTCCTTCTTCTACCCCTTTCTATTTTATTTTCCTTCTGATTTTTTTTTTTTTTTGATTAGTCACTACCATATCTCTTTGTTTATTTTGTGCCTCTTAAACTTCCAATTGCAGTTCTCATGACTTTCTGGAAATTCATTTTATTTGAATAGAACTCTCTTGTTTATAATCATTTCCGGATTCTGAATTTAATCTTGTAATTATCTGCAATTGTTTTGAAGTTTATTTTCTGATTGTTGAATTCATAACAGTGTTAATGCATTCATATCATATCTTGAACACTGTTAACTAGAATTCTAAATTTTTTGAAGAGCTGAATATTTAATGAAATGTCACACACCTTTGTTGTTCTGAGTTTATCCAAATTCATTTTAGAAAAGCTCAAAATATTATACTCATTACAACACTCTGTTATTTATCAGTTGTGATAATTTCATTGATTTTCAGATTGGCTTGTATCAGTGATACATCTTGGAATTCATCTTTATTCATGATCATTATATTGAAATATGTTTGTTTGAGATCATCTGAAATTCTAGATATTTTGAATATCACACACCTCTTATTTTTTTGAAATTGTCAATCTCGTGTGACTGATTCATTATATCCCAAAACTTTACATTGATTCATGTGATTTCAAATAAATTATCCCAATCATGAATATTTTCAAATTTGATGTAAATGACCTGAAATTTCTCTTGGGCTTGTCGGAAATAGTTCTGAGAAATTCTTGAAATTTTTTTTTTGGTCTTTTGAAAATCATTGTTATTTCATGATTATTTGATTTGAATATATGTTTGTTTAAAATCATTTGAAATTATTGATTTATTGGATCTCACACATATCTTGAATCTGAAATATAATCTGGTGTGATAGATTCATTAAATCCTAATACTTTCACATTTCTTCAAATGATTTAAAATAGAGTATATTTACAAATCTTGGATCATGAACCACCTTATGTGACCAACATCTTGACAAGTCTGTTGTGATACTGATTTCTCTGTGCTGCTCTGATACTGTTTTTTGAAAAATGTTTGTTTTAGAATCATGCTGCTCTGATTATAAGAAATTAATTTGTAAATATTTTTTTTTTGAGGACTGCTTGATTTGGTATCAAAGGTGTATTGTGCTTTGATAAATAAAATTTGTGTGCATGAGTTGCTTGCTTTGTAATTAAGCATTTTCTGTTGACTGAGGTACCATTTGTTTGCCACCGGGGTGTCATTAAAATCCTCGAGAAAGCAAGAACATTTGGTATCAGAAGCGCCTTATGTTTGTCTCATCCATCTGTTCTGATTTTTCACTTTGTAGAGACACCATGTGGTATCAGTTTAAAAGTGCTGCATATTTTTTTTTGCTGTATATATATATTTCTTCCCTCTTGTCATGTATAGATCAGCACATTACTCTTGTAATTGATTTTCAATTTTAAAATTATTTATTGATTATTCTTTCAGAAATTGAAATCAATATCCAAATTAAACTGTATTTATAATTCATCAAAATTATAATCAGATTTAGAAATTGTGATGAATTGTGACTGCAGTATATTTCACAACAAGAGGAGCATTTTATTTAGATTTTCATGATGGTTAAATATTTATTATAATATCTTTGAACTGGCAATTATTTCACGGCAATCTTCATTACTTATCATCCTTCTGCCATCCGTTATGATTTTATATAAATGTGGAGAGTTTAATTTTTTAAATAAACAGTGAAAATATTTGTGATGGAATTGTGGTTATATTATTATTCAGAATTAGTGATAATTGAAAATTTTCAATAATCCAGATACAGTTGGTCATATCTCATAATATAATTAATTTAGAAATTTATTTCACAGTCCATTTCTGTACCTACCACATTTTCTATCATCCATATATTGGTTTTATACCAAGGAGTTTTTCTTTTTTTAAAAAAAAAAACTGAAATAATAAATATATATAATAAATATATAAGTGTGTCTCTAACCTCATTTAAAAATCCAAGCTCTGGTCATGCATGGTTAAGAGACAACTTATAATTTAAGCTGCGACTGACCTCATTTAAAAATCCAAGCTCTGGTTATGCATGGTCAGTGTGCTCTTAAATAAATAAAAAAAAAAAATGTGCTAAAAACTGAAATAAAATTGAAATTCTCCTTGGTGTGTAAAAATCAACCTATCAATCCATCTCTCTAATCTGTGAAATGTGTTGAAAATATTATGACGTATTATGATTTATTGATTGATAGATATTGAAATTTGAGATTATTCGATTTTCTCACTTAATTTTTAATTATAATCCAAATCCATCACCGTTTTTTGGTGCTTTAATTTTATAAAATTCTTTCGAAAATAATTGGAATACATTTTTTTACTCTCCCCATTTTATATAAATTTCATCGTAAATCGGTCATTTTCTACAATTTGAAATATGCCACTAGTTCTCAGTTTATTATGATTTTTGTTTGACTGATTGAGGTTTATGATGATCATTCTTCCTCTTAAGCTGAAATTATGTTTTTAGTCAATTTTCATCTGTGTTTTAAAATCTGTATCCTTTTGATGATAACAAAAGGGGGAGAATGGATTAGATTTTGATTTATGAGCGAATATTTTATAAATATTTTTAATTTTGAAAATTTAATTATTCATACATTTCACTCATGCATAGTTATAGGAGGAGCATTTAAATAGGGGGAGTTCAAATATTCTCGAACAAACACATTTATTATATTCAAAATCTTTTATTTGTTTGTCATCATCAAAAGGGGGAGATTGTTGTATATAACGGTGTTGTATACACAATTATATGATTTTTGTTTGATGATAACAACCAAATATATTTCTATTATAAATGTGTTTGGTACTGTACTGTTATATATATACATCTCAGCAATGAATATAATATTTATATTTAAATAAAATACGACTGTACAGAAATTCAAATATTAACCAGTATTTTATTTAAATAAAATATTTTATTTCAATATTCAAACAGTACAACTATTTGTAACTCCACTATTTATACATTCACAAAATATTTGTACTTGTATATAAACAGAATAAAATAAGACAAGTTCGGTTGACAACAATAAAATGATATTTTATTTCAATCAAACTTGTTTATTACAGACATCAGTACAATCACTCTTTCATATACATTAGCTCCTCACTATAACACTCATACATTCACTCAGTTTGCATTTCATATATACAATTTTATTTACACAGACACACTGACACTCTTCTTATTTTCACTGTCTTCTGTCTTTTATCTTTTGTCTTCACAGCTTTCTGCATTCAGTCCAGTCTTCATACCTGTCATATACAGAAACACACACACAGTACACTGCAATAGAAATAAAAATTGAATACATGCAGATTTGAATTTTATTCCATTTGCCTCAGCTTTCTGGTGTGTTTCTCATCCTTTTTCATGACTTGATCTGATATATATATTTCTAGTACCCATTGATCAGCCTCAACACACTACACTGGTTTGCTGATCAGAACCAGTTGATTCTGAACAGCCTCAACACAATGTAGCGGTTTGCTGATAAAGTTTCATACGGGCAGTCACACATATATACACACATGTATACACACTCATACGTGCATATATACATATATGTATACATGAAAGAAAATACATGACAAACAGCAAAAGAGAATTGTCAAAAGTAATCAAAGCTACCCAAAAATACAAAAAGTCAAATCAGCAAGTCCATGAATCAAACAAAATGCCAAGCAAGATGATACAAGTGCTAGTGGTCGAGCTCAGAAAGCTAAACAGCAAAGCAAAATGGATAAGCAAAAGTTCAGCAATAACAAGGCAGTACAAAATGGTGGAGCCAGGATATGAACACATCAAGGGTCGAGCTAGTATGCATTTCAACATAAACTGGTGGCAACATATTAAAATGGTCGAGCTATCAGTGACGTGGTGCACAAATCAAACAAATCAGTACAAAGAGAATGGTCGAAGCAACAACAATGCCAAACTACATTTCAATGCATATCAAAGCAGCAAAAAGTAACCAGGTGTATTATGTGCATATACAAATACATGGTGAAACAAAACAGTGCACAAAAATGTCTGCATAGTTCAATACAGCATGATAAACATGCACAAATACAAAGCTGCATGTTTACTTCAGTGCAAAATGGAGCAGTTTTTAAAATGGATATAGCAAGCTAAGTGATCAAGCCCTAGGTGATACATCATGTGTTCAGAATACAAGTAAATAAACATATGCAGGGGATTTAATGAATTCATCAAGTGAAGATTTTAGACTTGAAATCTTTCATGATTAATCATACATGTCATTTACTGGAAGAAAAGGGAGGTTTGCGACTTGTGATGACAAATTGGTTCTTTCCAGAAAATCAGAGAGTTCTTTTTGAATAATATTCTTTTTTGGCAAGAATTTTTCAAAAGCATTTTTGGAAAGCATTATTATATGTTTCCAGAATTTATCAATCAAAGAGTATTCATGATGCAAGGAATAAATGTTTTCCTATAACACTCACGGCAGAACATAAGTGGCAAGTCTTCAATGTCGTCAGAAATGGAAAATCATCAATTCAACATATAAGTGTTTGGAAATGGTTTAAAATGCAAATTCGAATGTGGACAATTATATTTGGCAAGCACAACAAAAAAAATTCCAGGAACCAAAAATGGCAAGAATCAGCTTTGAATTGCAAATGGATTTTCTAATCTATATTCGGCAAGAGTTTATCACAGTTCAATCACAAATTCACGGCTCTAATCAAGAGCAATCAAAAAGGGACCAGCAATATTTCATTCAGCATGAAATTAATCAGAGAATCTCACACAAATATATTCAATGTTTTCTCATTTTGTAAAGTGACAGAAAATCAAATTTCAAGGGACAGTAATTTTTTTTTTTTCATAATCAATCAAGTTCAGATATATCTCTTCAATCACGCAAGGGCTCAAAAGAAAATCAAGGGATAGCAAAAAGGGAAGTTTTTTTTTTCTTCAGAATTATTTTTTTTTAAACCGAATTAATCAACAATGGAAATCATTTATTTTGTTTCAAATTTTTTACAGAGACGTTTCAGCAATCAGAGTATATTTCAAAGTCGGGAAGCAACAATTCAAATTGAAGACAGACAAAAAGGGGAAACCCTAATCAGATCGAATCAACGTTTTTTGAAATCAGAGCGCAATTAAAGGATTTCAAAATCCTTTATTTACACCAATTACATCATCGCTAAAAGTGGATCGAAACCAAGCAAATTAATCGATCAATCAAAGAATTAAAATCAGAAATCTTACCAAGTTTCGACCACCAGAAAATCCGATATCAGACGTGAAGATATCCATCGAAGAACGGAAGTTCATCAGAGAACCAGAATTCATCTATCTGGAGCTATCGCAATCGAATTGGGGCAAAGACGAGAAACCCTAGAATCGTTTTTTTTAAGCAATTCTCAAATCAGAACACTGAAAGCATCCTACGATTCAAGGCA
Source organism: Allium sativum (assembly GCA_030737875.1). NCBI lineage: Eukaryota > Viridiplantae > Streptophyta > Magnoliopsida > Asparagales > Amaryllidaceae > Allium > Allium sativum. The sequence continues at coordinate 471,556,636 of CM060923.1, read as the reverse complement.
TCACTGAAACAAAATCATCATCAGATCGATCTGGGTTTGGAAGATTTATCAGAAACCCTAGTTTCTAATCGCCGCCGCCATTTTTGAGTTTTAGAACAAAAGAGGGATAGGGCAGAAGAATGAAGCAAAAAAAAAAAAATGGGCCGGCCTAAGTTTTTAAACTAAAGGGCATATATGTTTTTAAATTAAAAGGGGATGACCCTTTTTAAAGTTAACTCCTAGGGTTTTCTTTTTGGTTTATTCTTGTTTTTTTTTTTTCAATTTGTGTTGTTTATCTGTAAAAACAAACATACAGTTCCAGGTCTGTAAAACTCTAAGGGAGTTTCAGTTAGGAGTTAACTGACAGTACTAGAATCAGTAAAATCTAGGAATACAGGTTACGGATTTGTAATCTGGGGAAAATATGATTAAGAGGTTTGAATCAGTCTAGGATTTTGAGCGTAGGGTTAGAATAGGAGCAGGGGTTTGCGAGTGTACATGGTCTTGTATGCGGGAACTGTTCTATCACCTAGTAGAAATCTTAGAAATGCAGCAGTAGGCAGGGTTTTGCCGAAGCTGGGTATATCTTTGTGTGATTTATTTTCTGCATTTCTGTTTCTGCTATATTCTGTGATCAGTTTATTATTATTTATCTCGTTAAGTTTTTAATTCTGTTAAAAACTGTGAAAAACCCTATTCACCCCCCCCCCTCTAGGGTTATTCTAGATCCAACAAAAATTTCTCGTTGGTACGTTAGTCGTTATTTGTTGTAGTTTTCTTCGACTTCATCTGAACTAAAAGACGAAGATGTTGAGGAATTTGTGAAGCACCATAATCGCTTTAAACCATTCATGGTGTGAACGATGATTTCAAAGCAATGATAATTGGATGAGTTAGAAGAACAACACTACTGTTATTATAAAGCAAACCCAGGGTCCCAGCACATGACATAATTGGACTAAGTTAAAAGTATAGGAATTTTGGCTACTTTTTTATGTTTGAAGAAGTCACGGGTGAAGAAGTGTTAAAGGTAGGGGGGCCTACAGAGGATGGTTGATAAAGTGAAAATGTTAACTAGGAGACGAAACATTGATTTGTTTTATATGCCAGTGTATAGTGTGGATTCATACAACATGAATGATGGCGTTACTTTATCTTTAAGTCACTTTATTGAAAAGTTATGTTGTATCACTGTCATGAAGGTAACGTGGGTGTACAGAGAGAAGATAATTACTCACTAGAAATTGCAACAAAGCATGGTACATGAAGTATGCCCTTTCAATGTCCATAGTTATACAGTGAACACTGATGCCTACTGTTAGTGAACGGTTTGGATTCCATCAACCAGAAATATGGATTCACTTCACCTTTCTGTCACTTTATCACGTTTCTCCAGAGCTTGGACCAGTCTTTATTGGAACACTGATGCCTACGCAGTTGAATTAAAAGTTCGTATTAAGTGTTGTTTTGAATGTGTTAACGTCTGATTCTATTGTTGAACAGGATTGCCCTCTTGTCATATAGAAATGCAAAATAGTTAAATATCACATTGACATAACAAGGATTACAGATACCTCCATACTCTACTTATGCACATCAAATTAAACACATGTTCAAACAACATTAAAATCATATGACTGTAAGACTACTCCGTTCCATAGCGGGTAAACCAACTGTAGCGGAGTTTATACGCTTTGTGGCCAACAAATTCCTCACCGTACTCGAAAAGGTAACGAGAATCATATGTGGCTTGGTTTGTTTTAAAAATATTTTCGTCTTTAACAGTTTCGATAATCTTTGTGTACCGATCACAAGCGTCTGCAAAACGACGATTAGCTGTTTGGAGTTCAACTGATGTTCGTCTAGTAGGTCGGGAACGATGGTTGTTGTACAACCTCGTGATCATGGCCCATCTTTCTTCATATGTTAAACCCTCTCCACCTTGCATTAGTAGCTCATCTCTTTTTTCAACGACAATATAGACTTTTACGAGGGCCAGCAAATCCTTGCAAGAAAATTCTCGAGTTGCAGAATTCATTGTTTGAACACTATCACTTGGTCGTTGATTTACTTGAGAAGGACGCGGAGCTGTACTCAACGCTCGATGCTGATTCGGTCCAGGCACCTCTTCGATTTGTGTAGCTTGAACTACTCCAACTCCGTTAGCGTTGAGTAGGTTTCGCTCGTACTCATCAAAAATCCTTCCCATATGTTCATCACTTATTTCGGAATCGTCCATGTAACCTATGCATCAATAATATAACTGGATTTACTAGAAGTACAAAGTACGTTGATGACAAAGATTACCTTTCAACAAAGAAGGAAATAGATTTCTCACTTCAGTCAGGAACGGTGATACTTGAAAATATAAAAGGAATAGGAAGGATTATCAAATATGCAGTACTTATAAGGATATTGTACTGCCTATAGCTATAGTTCAACAAGGTGGACTACTCCTTACTGCGTTCTCGTGATATTTTATGGTAGATTCCCTGCAGTGACCATTCACATCACAAGAAATGTAGGCAGTAACTAGTAATTTCGTATACTGTTGTCATTTATGTGGGATAGGACTTGTCAATGCAGCTAACAATAACATCACAAAAACTTTTGGTATTTATTTTTACCATCAACGGTCGCCTTCTACTACAACTAAACACAGGGACAACAAATTGAACGCACAACAACAATGAATCTTACAAGCATACAACAACAGTTTTACAAACTACAACAACATTTAAACAAACTTCAACAACAACAACTTAGAAGCGTACAACCAAACCATAGTCATAGAAAATAAGACAACTAAACACACGAACAGAAATTCCAGAATAAAATTAATATTAAACATGTACTAAACACAAACATCTACCACGGCCTAGGGAAAGATCCTGCTCGAGATTTATCAGCAACAATCTTGTTCAAGCGTCTTATTTCGGCTTGCGCTTCTAGTGCATATTGACGTCCACGTTCGCACATGGGAGGGTCAATCCACTGCTTAAAGTTACAACATTCAATTTGATCAGGACAAACCTTGTCATTCTTGTAGGATTCACAAGCAAAAACACGACGACCAGCGTTTTTCTCAGTATTGGCAACAACCACGACCGATTCCTGTCCGCATCGGCAGAGAGGGTTGGATCCGATTGTACGTAGCGGCTGGGAAACCTTCCCTTCACGCACAATTTCTTTGCCAGGTCGTTGAGTAATGGAAACCTGGTCGTCATTTTCCCAGCTGTTCATATCTCAAATTATGATTGTGTGGTAATTTACTTATGAGTTAATACAACATAAAACTGGGCCATACAAATAGATCTTCAAAGCCTATAGTGAATCATGCTCATTGACTGCTCCAATCCTGCACAGTTCCCATAATGCAGTCATGCTTTATCAATCAATTGTCCTGTTTGGGTCGTCCTCAAAATATTCGAAAGGAGATTCCCTACAGTTGTATCAGTGTCCAGTTACATCAGTAATTATTTTACTGCCGACTTAAGCTTTGATGTGTAGTGTATAGTGTACAGTGTTCAGTGGATAGGGTGGATTCCTTCTACTTGGAAATTGGCATTAATTTATCTTTATGTCACTTTATTACATAGTTTGGTTGTATCACTTTCACCTTTCTGTCACTTTATCACGTTTAGACCGGTCTTTATTGGAATTTGAATGGTAAACAGATTCTCATATTAGACAAGTCCTTATTAGGAATTGCAACATTTCATGTTTACTCCACATGTTGTCCCTATAAATATATACGGTTACTATGTTGTAGTTAGCTTGTACCAAAATTTTCACCAAAATAAAAAATGTCTTCATGGTCATGGCCCTCGTCAATGGATTCGAACTATGATCAAAACTTTCCTGAGTGTCCTCCTTCAAGCCCAAGAACAGATATTGATTGGAATATCGAATACCAAGAGCGGCACTATGAGGAATTGCGTCAAGTCTACCCGGAGTTGGCCCGCATGACGATTCGTCCACCGGTTGCTCATGTTCTAGATGTAGGTCATCACGTAGTCCAAACTGTAAATGAAGAACGCTTACAAGTGGCTATAGTCCCTCGTCCTCCGACTGTTCCAGACGAAGGTCATCAAGAGGTACGACGAGTTTCAGTAAACCAGTCTCCTAACGAGCAGGTAGTTAACTCCTATCCCGTTTGTTGCCACTGTGGTTATGCGGTAGAGGTGGTAGTCTGGGCGGACGGAGAGAATATTGGTCACAGGATCCAGTTATGCTCGCTATGGCCTAATGGATGCAATTATTTCGAGTGGATAGACGAGCGTTTCCCTCCAAGGGCAATTTCTTACGCCAACGAGTTAGAGCAAGAGAATAGGCGACTTCGAACCTCTTTGAATGAGAGTAACAATTAATGTGTTTGCGTACTGAATCTACTATCATTAGTTGTTGTGTCTTTACAAGCTTTTGTATCTTTACGCTTATTGTTTAATGTATCGGTGTTGTATCCTTAAGTTTATTGTTTGATCTATTGGTGCTATTGATAAAAATAAACAATACGAGTATTAACAATAACAAGATAAGTTACAAGGTACAACAGAAAGAGACATGAAGATAACAATACAGTACAACCACTAACCCAAACGAGATGCTTTTTACACACATATAACTACAATACAACCATCACAGTCTAACAAATAAGATAACAACGAGATCGCACATACAACATAAAATTACTACTACACCACACTAAAGGATAACGTACAAATACATATAGCAATACTAACATATCACGTAAACTGAATCTAAGGTATATCACCAAATATCCACGAATCATCCGCAAGAGGTGCTGCTTGTCCACTATAGCCATGGTCATCATCATCGTCATCTACTCGTCGTATAGGATGATATCGCTCATCATCCGCAGCAGTTAGCTCGGTAATGTGAGCCGTCAACTCATCAACTGTGCGCTTATGCTTTCTATACATCGTATCTCGAAGACCAACATGCATAAGATATAGTTCCTCGTAGGGAAGAACAATGGGATCTTGAAACTGTGTGACAGTAGGCCGTGAAATATCAATATACGTATCCGGATCGGATGTCCCAGGAATGCCCACGGTCCAACCATAACTCGTCGGCGTAGTCGAGTGAGGTGGCTGAGGAGGGTATTGACGAGGAGGCTGAAGAGGCTGACAAGGATAGCGAGGCGGCTGAGGAGGCTGATGACGAGGAGGCCTATGCAAAGTAAGGGTACTCTGAGACATGTCGCGTAAAACACATGGATCACCAAAAGGAGTGTAGGCGGAAGGACAAACAAAATCAACTCCGTCGGCATGTACAAACATTGCCGTATTAGTACGCTCATAAAAAGATCCCCAAAAATTAATGTAATCTCTACCGGTAATGATAAATCTATCAGCTGGCCACCACTCACCGGCATACTACTGTAAATCAGCACTAGAATAGACCCTTAAATGACCTGTATTAGGGTGGGGATCATCGGGAACATCGTCGACATCGAGTAACTGTCGCCAACAGCGCTCCCCCAAGTACCAATAACATCCTAAAGCGGGTGGTGATGATACCAAAGGAAATCGTCTACTAGACAGAAATAGAGCGTGCTGCTGCGCTGGGCCTAGCAAGAACGGGGAATTGACAAACGGACGCTACAGAACTGACTCTCGTGTGGTCCTCATCTCTATCTGAGTACGAGCCACTGCAAATACATGACGACAATCACCTCCTGGCACAACGCGCCGATTCTCGGGCACCCAAGCTTTCGCATGAGGGTAGAAATGTGATAGTGTAGGATCCAATGTCGGAAATGCTATGTTATGAAAGTACTCAAAATACGAATACTGCAGAACCTCCCAAAACTAGTAATCGACGAACCACGAGTCCTAACAGTGCACTACTGGTCCAAACCCCTATACAAATGAGCTAAAATCGGCGTACCCCAGTCATATGTAATAGGAGTACTGTCGAACGACATGCCCGCAACAACAGCTACATATCCACATGGCAATGTGTTTGATGAATTCGTGAAGAATAAATTACCCATCATATAATATAAACAATCTAAGAATCTCTAAGTGGTGAACTGCAGGCAGACGTTCCACTAAGTCCATTACAGCTTGCTTCATGAAAGAGGTTCTGATATGATGATTGTTTGTTAAGCCTCCCCCTCGTAAGTTCAAATGTGGAAATATACTAGCTAATAAGTCATACCGCTGATATGGCTCATCATATGGTAAAGTGGCACCCTGACCAATTGGTATGCCAGTAAGCATGGTAAAATCCAGTGGCGTAATACCCATCTCTCCAAAACTAAAGTGAAAGGTATGTGTCGTTTTCCACCAACACACGGCTAAAGCACCACATAATTGAACATCATTATTGTATAGGTTTTCAATACCTAAGGATGCAAATTAAAAATATTAAAATCAAGAAAATATATTTCATTTTCTAACATACGTAATATGTAAGTGGGTGCATAAAAATTACGTACTCAAGAAATCTCTAAAACCAATACTTCTAATATATCCTGCAATAATTCCGTCTATGTCATACGCACGAATCGTCTTATACAAACGGACGATACTAACCCACGATCCTCGTGTACGATCAATACGAGCCAAAAACATACAAAAAAATAACTAATGTTCGTACGACACACTTCTTGATCAAATACCGACTAATACACTAACCAGATTAAGAAGTTATACCTCAAACAACGACTTTAAGTTATCGGTAAGGTGTCTTTCCCCTTCAGGCAGTTCGCGAAAATCAGCCAACGTTTTATCTGTAAACAAATTAACATCGATGTGTGGATCTAATGCAGCATAAACACCGGGTTTAGCAAGCCGTCTTCTCCGAATGGGTTTTGAACGACAAGCGTCGGTTGGACAAGTGTCTTCAAACGGTTCATTCTCCCCTTGTGCATTGTTGTTGGAGGCATTACGACTTTCAGAACCAAAAATAGCTTTACCTAATCTTCTCATTTTTTTTAGAGGAATGGATCTTTCGGCGGAGGAAGAAGGAAGGAGTGGCGGCGAGGGTTTGAGAGAGTGCAAACAAATAGGGAGGGGAGGGGGGACCGACACACGGCGGTTAAGGGTTAAAACCCTTAACCGGTGTTGGGAAAACCGGTTAGGGGTAACCGGCTTTCCCAACACCGGCCAAGGGTTTTAACCCTTGGCTGCGTTGCGGGGTTGCTCGTGTCAGCCCCCTCGAATTGACCACGAGCAACCCCCCTGTTGAGGATGCTCTCATCATCTACACTGTCTGCTCCTCCCTTAGTGCCCTGCCTGAACCCTGCAAGCCCAGATATCTTCATCACCAACCTCTCCATCTCTGATTTCACCATGAACGACGCCAACCTGACCGCCCAAACAACAAGGTGGGGCTGGCGACGAAAGGGTTCTCGGTAGTGAAGCTGAACTACGGGATAATGCGGGTGTTCCACCAGAGCACCGAAAGCTCGAAGGTGGTGAGGCCGGCGTTGAGAGGGGGTGGGTGGGGTAGGGATTGTTCGGCAAGTTGACGAAGGCTAACTTGGACAAAGACGTGGAGAACGGAAGCGTGCGCAGCAGGATCTGATGTCAGTTTCTACAATTCCACCTGGAACTCGGTCACGGTGAGCCTGGCAGGGTCGCCTATCATCTTCAACATATCAGCCCGAAACTAGAACGAGATTTTAGGCATATTCTATGACGAGATGTTCCGTTCAGTCTACTAGTATGAAAGGGTCGTCCCTGCTGCTTATGTTTATCCTGCATTCTTTCAGGGCCCTAATACCACCATCCTCATCAACACGGAAATGGGTCCGGCTGAGGGTGGGCTCATGCTGAATCAGATATCAGGGGACATGAGAGAAGTCCTTGGTCATCATAAGTTAATTAGGCTCGTATAATTTTTGATTAAGATATGTAGTGCAAGCCAGAAGTTGAACTGAAGAGCGAAGGAGAGCAATATCGTAAGCAGTAACCAAAATAGGCTTAAATATTCCTCGCACAAACTTCATTACAATATTGCTGATCTGAAAACATATTATAAATAAGACAACAAAACTAGAAAACGTTACAAACGAATATGAATAGAAAGTGTAACAAGAAATAAAGGCAGGCAATTCTATACTGGTGATGGCGGTTCATCATGCATGGTGGTGCCTCTCCACCTTTGGCATATCGCAATTACGTGTAGCAGCCAAATATAGTTGACCCTTGGTCGTCCAGTATCGCTCATCATTTTGGAAAGGAATCAATGAACAAGAAAAATAAGAACGATGAAAACAGAAGGCACATACGCTATCCACGGAAAACCATCCGGACAGTGACGAATAACATTAGCAATGGAAGAAGAGGCAACCATCAAAAAAACAGCTGCATGTTTATCCCACATGTCAAACCAGTCGGAGATAACCTCAGAAAGCAGTGCTGCAAGGAGTGAACAAACGAAGACATCAGTGGGATTTACGTATGCAGGTCGCTTTGCGCATTGAAGAAGGGCGTTTAAACTACTGACTATATTAAGTTTTTTTGGTTCTTTCCCAGAGTTCAAGTTTTTAAGTATACAGTTAGTGATATTAAACTACTGACTGATCTTTCTTAATTATATCTAAGTGTAGAAAGTAATTATTAATTTTGTTACACAATTTTAAGAGATAACAGGGTTACTAAAATATATCAACATGTTTGCTGAAAATTTGGAAGATGGATGATTACTCGACTTTCTGGTTAAGAATTTAATGGGCGATCCACCAGGTGGATGCATTTTAGCTCACGTGTAGGTTCAGGTATCCATGCTTGTTAGCTTTATTCAAGTGTCAAATACTGCTTCACTTAACCTTAGTGAAAAGTTGCTTTCACTAGCAACTTTTACCTACTTTGTAGCAGAATCTATCTAGTGTAAGTTGCACGACACAGTCTGCTTCAAAGAAACTGAAAGTTACAAGTGAAAACAACTTTTTCCAAAGGTTAAATGTAGTAGCATTTGACACTTGGATACAGCTAATAAGCATGGGTACCTAACCCTGTGTGTGAGTTAAAATGCATCCACCTGGTTGATCACCTAGTAAATTCTTAACTAGAGAGTCGAGTATGTGTCATCTGAAGATGATGATTCAATAGCTTTAGACGTTGGACTAGGTATATATAATTTTACACTTAACTCTACGTAGTATCTTACATAAGAATTGAATGGACATGTTGTGTGCACATGTACGATGCCTTGATAAAACGATGTTCATATATATTGTGTGCATATGGTAGTTTGATTTAACTCTTACACTTGCATATGTATTATGTGTAGCCATAAATTTGGAACTTAAAATGCTGGTTATGTCCAAGATCACTGCTCTGTGATCAACAAAAATGCATGATTTTTTAGTGGTTGTGTAGATCCACTTTATTAGCAGGTGTTCATTCAGTAAAACTCTGCATAGTAGAGATTTAATGGTATTTAAGCACAACATGTATAATTTAGGCTGTCTAGATCGAGTTTTGTGTGTGTCAATGAAAACAAATCCTTACCGTTATACCTTTTGTAACTGATATTCAGTGCTAAGTACATGCCCTTCGATATATTTTTTTAAACATCATTGCTGTTTTTTTTCTTAGATATGAACTATTTGGTTTTAGAGATTCATGAAATATACATTTCATTTTCCAAATATACCTCCACAAAACACAATAAATTGTAGTAGATATAAGGTGATATCTGAAATTTGACATGATATCATCTTAGATATTCTTTTGGTTTATCTGTTCCTTTTTGTGTGTATAGGAGGATGTTCTCTATGCTAGGGTACAAACTACCGGTGTTGTAGAGATTCTATTCAGGTGATTCTTCTTTTGGGTTAGCATTTCTAACGACTATCAAATTTCCACTTCTGTCTACAGTTAATTGCATTTAAAAGCCTATGGTCATAGCAAAACCAGTTTACAATGTGTATTCATTCATCTTTGAGACATATACTGATCGGCTACACAAACACCTGGATGGGGCGTAAAGTGCTATTTTTCCCTGTATTTTAGTTTCTCTGTATTAAACACATGGATGCGTATTTAAGTTTCTCTGTACACAAAGACACTGATTGACTATACAAAAATAGAAAACTTGTTTTCGAACCGAATGCTATTTTGGTTTCTCTGTATTCATGTTTGCATCTCAGTCACAGTGACTTACAATGTCGATCTCCTATCCAGTGAAGTACTTAGAACATGTATAATGAATTCATATGCAGTCCTGTTGGAGAAAATAAAAGCGGGGAGGTGTATGGTTATACGATGTTGGAGCATGTATATAGAACTTTACACTTAACACTTCGTAGTATTTCACATAAGAATGGAATGGATGTTGTCTGCAATGTTTTCTATAAATTGTTGGTATGGCTTTTCAAAGTATTCCCTGACACTTGTGTTTGATTTATATCGAAAGCATGTGATCCGTTTGTATTATTATTCAGTGTTAGTTTCATGAACACAAAGCGCCTCTTTCAACATGCATACGTGCAACACGATATGCACACACGAACACAAAGCCACGATGCCTACGTCTAGTCAGTTCAGGTAAACTGATGTGAACTGACCTTATTGACCTGAACTGCCTCGACGTAGCAATTTAACATCGAAGTGTTCAAAAGTCATATCATGGCTTTGTGTTCCATTTTTGTTAATATGAAAATACTCCGAATATTATTTTTAGAGTTCTACAAATTAATTGATCTCTTGATAAAATTCCATACTTGAGATGAATAGCAGCATTGTCTATGCTTGTTTGAAAATCGTGCACTTATTCACTTGTCTATGCTTCCATTGTCATGTATTTCTGCTGTGCCATGTCTTTACTGGCCATGTTTTGCTGCTAATTCATGTTATACATGGAACTGTTTCGTGTGTTGTGGCCTGTAATCATGTTTTCCTTGATCATGTTGGCCTTGATCATGTTGGCCTTGTTGCATGCCCTTGAACTTGTTATATATTTGTACCCACTGTTTTGACTGCACCTGACCTAGCGACCTGCCATATACCTATTTGCCCACATACATGTTGCTAGCCTTGTATCTTTGTCGCCAGTGCTGACCTGATTTGTCGCCATTACTGTTTTGTACTTGAATTTTGTGTAACGAGTGGTTTGGTATATTCATGAATATGTACAAAATATGCACATGATTTGTGCACACATCAACAGTTAGCTTATGCTAATCACTACTTTGAAACATATAAATTTTGGACATTAGGTATTATAAGCATCTAGCTTATGCTCATCACTGCTTTAGTTTACAACAACGTGGACTTCATCAGCATGATCAACAGGTTCAATCTTCTCGGTCTCCTATAGTTTTATCAGGCTGGTCTGTTTTTTCTTTAAGTCTGTTACTTTCAATAACCAGCTCAACTTTGTAATTTAATGAAAAATTTGTGACAGTTTCCATTTATTATAAGACTTTCATTAACTGAAGTTATATATGCTTTGTATAAATTGTGTTATGCAATTATGAAAAATCTTGTTATGCTTCGGGTATAAATTGGGTTATGCTTTGTGTTATGAAAAATATGTGTTGCAATATATATATATATATATACAGTCTAAGACTATGTCTGAATTACACAATATACATCTATAGATTATCTAGATATGGTTTATATCTGTATATAGTAAAAATTTAGATATGACTTATAGTCATATGTTATTACTAGTGAGATACGTATGGGTGTTACAGTTACAACAACCATCAATTTTACCTCCAACCGTAACCGCAACCAATATTGACGGTTAGAAAATTTTATAATCATTATCGTAACTGTTTAACCGTTTCTGCTACCATTACCATAAATTTACATTGTTATCCATAAATAATTCAAGTTCTGACCTTTTATCTTACGAATTATTTGTTTATCTATGAAACAAACCATCAAAAAAAAAAAATCACAGACATCCATAGTAGTGTTGAAGTCTCCTAAAACTTCACTAAACCACCACCCTAAAAATCACGCATTTTCTTTAGAAATGGCGGAAGTCTCTTTAATGCCGGCTTTCCGTCCTTTTTTTCTTGCGCCTCCACTATGTAATCCCCTTCTGTCTCGCCGCACTTCTACCACCCATCTTATGGCCGAGAAAAGAAAATCCAAACTATGTCTCCCCTCTTCTATAACAACCAGATCTGGAAGTCATACGAATTTCGTGCAATCTCTCTGAATCAGATGCCGAACTTGAAGAAGCTGCATCTCCCCCTGCGAGATCTATATTTACTTTGCCTAAGTGTCAAACTTTTAATAAGTTAATTTCAGATCTAAATGCAGCTAGTCCTTCCCCGACTATTGACCATGGTAAATCACCACTTTTGTGGATTTGGGATCTGTAATGGGTATGAAAGCTACCGTAGTGTCTCCTATTTTGAAACAGTCTTCGGACTTTGCAAATGCTGAGTTGGGTTCTAATGATGATTGTGTTGATTATGCGCTACTAGTTAGTACCAGTTTGAATGGTTTGAACTCCCCTAGCAGTGAAACACGTCAACTATTCCAGAGCACTCCACCTGTTCGACATAATTCCTCTATCAACCATATTAATATTTCAGATACCCACTTACCATCTTACTTATACTCCCCGAACTCCCCAACAAAATACAACTCTAGCCAGCTATCATCAGTTTTGGCTGCTCCTGTTCGTGATACAGCTACGATGAACTCAACCCCTCATGCTCCTAAGAATTGAACGACTTTATTTGATTCTCTTCCTCACGTTGCGGGGGAATACATGCCGGTAGACTTTGAGATATTACATGCGGAGTCTGGCTCTGTTCCTCCTTAGGAAATTCAAGTTGAAGCAGCAAGTTTCTGGAATGAACACGTTGTACGATTTTTCCTGTATTCTAAACCTCCTTCTATCGATATGCGCACCGCATGCCGAAACTCATAGCAAATTAGTGTCTCTATGAAAATGATGTACGCAGATTGCCTCTACTACTTTAAGTTCTCTTCTGCTACCGAGAGGATTCATGTACTAGAAGCAAATAGAAGGTAGACCTTTTATTATGACTTCTTGGAAAGCTTCGATAGACAAAGTCTGTGAACAGGTCCTTTCTATTCCTGTATGGGCGTAGTTCGCCCACATTCCCTCAATGCTTCAACCTCTTCTTGGCCTTAATTGGCTCGCTTGTCATATAGGTAAACTTAAAAGCTTTGATGCTAATACTGTTGCTAGAAGAAACTTAGTATATGCTAGGGCCTTGAATGAGATTACTCCTGATAAACCATTGCCTACTCAGATCAAAGTTAATCTAGACGGTCGTGAACATTATATGGATGTCAAGTATAGTTAGAAACCAGATATTTATTGAACTTGCAAATCTTTTGGTCATTGCTCTGATTCGTGTCCGCATGAGGCTAATTTGCCACCCCCGGTTAAGACTCCACTACCTAAGCCTCCTAAATGTGTTTGGGTCCCTACTGGCAGGATGGTTTCTCCTGTTCAGGTAGAGGAAGTTCATGTGGAGGTTGATCCTCCAGTTTGGCCTAATGTACCTCATGATCCGGATATCTCTTGGAATGAGCTTGAGACTGTCTGGGTATAGGCCCCTCTAGAATGCATTGTGATACTAATGACACTTTCTTTATTTTTATTGACGATGAAGTGGTTGAGCGCAGTCGTCTCTTCTACAAGCCGGAAGGTAAAAAATTGGTAATGTGGAATGAGGGTGCAATTGGTGAAAATAACTCTGTGATCATGGAGGATTCTTTATGGGATAAGAACAAATTACTCGCTCCTTTCAACGTGGATGACTTGGCCTTCCGCTTTTGGTCCTTTAAGCACAATATGACACCCTATATTGGCACCGTTTATGAGGATGACTCGGAGGTTGAGTAGTGTTGCTCGCCTAGTTTTTAACTTTGTAGCATGCCTATGTTGTGCTATTTTGCTGTACTAATAGTGCCAGGACACTTCAAACCAGCCTTGTTACTCTGTGCATATGCAGAGTACCAGTGCTTTTCTAGTTAATAAAAGTGGTATGCCCACTATAAAAACAGCTGCCTTGCCCAAAAAAACCATCCATTTGCTTGTTGTCTACAAATAAAATCGCAAATAATTTATAAATATGTTATTTCTCTAGCTTAAGCAATTAAGAACATATATATTTTTATGAGATACTACAAAAAAAAATTCATGTGCGGTTGGTATGATTTACCGCAGTTATCAAAATCCACAACCGTTACCATCACTGTTACCATAGTAGACAGTAACTGTGTAAATGGTTAGTATGACTTGGCGGTTGAACGGTTCAACCGTAACATCCCTAAGATACGGTTTACAGCCATATCTAATAATTTAACTCGTCATTTTTTGATATGGCTTATAGTCGTGCCAAATTTTAGTGGATACCACCCACAACATAGGCTAATGTGCATATATGTTGTAGTGACTCATAGGAAGCGGCTACACTTCCACACCTAAGTAGGTGTATCCCATCAATTGTAAGCTACATCACACAACCAAAAAATGTATATGGGTTCATTAAGAGCCATTTGCTCAACCTCATTCTCATTTGTAGCAAGCAACACACAACAAACATCTAGGTATGAAAACAAATATTTGTGCTTCTGAATTATTACATAATGTTCCCTTTTGACCTCAGAGTGAGTAGAAGTTCATTACTTATAATTCATAAATTGGGCTTTAGCCCATCCCTTCCGATGTTTCCAAAACTAGTTTTTTACATATATTTTTAACAGATCCACAATATTTTTTCCAGACTTTACATAGTCTTGTGATATCACTCCCTCAGACAACAAATCTCTGATGGTCTTATGCCTCAAACGAATGTATCTTTTCTTTCCATTGTATGCATGTGTAACGACCCGTATTTTTACGGTATATAACTAATTTATTTAATTATTTAAATAATGGTTTGGTTATTTAAAATGACCAGAATTAAATAATATTGAATATTGAATTAAAATAAAAAATATAATAATATATTTAATTTCTGAAATAGTCAGAAATAGTGGAATCCACAATATGGTGTGAATTGGATCATATGTGATATTTAATTCAGTTTAGAATTGAATTAGAATAACGAATATATTATTTGAACGACAGTTTGAACGTATAATTATAATATAATTATAATTGAGCTCGAAATGGCGAGGCAATTCGCTATTTGGCGATTTGAACTTCAACTGAATATATATGGCCCATTTTAAATCGGATTTCCGTGAAACAAGAAACGTTCAGAGCTGGTGAAGTATATTTTTCTAATTAAATAGAAAAATTGGGATTTCGTCGTGTGGATTTTGATTTATGTCCAAATCAAATTTTAGAAAAGTCGCTGTGGAATTCCTTTATAATTTATATCGATTTATTTTTATTATAAAAGGATTTTCAATATAAATTGAATATCGATATAATCTGGGATTTTGAAATATCGAGTTACAAATCCAGATAGGTATATTTTAAAACCGTATGATAGTTTATGTGAATATATACGATAATATTAATTTATTAATATTAAATTTAAATGTTTTTAAATATATTTATATATTTAAAAGGGTTATTTAGAGCTTTAAATATAGCCACTTTTGCAAACGAACTCAGTTTTCGACGAAACTAATTTTGTTGGATCCGCATTATTAAATTATTGTCAGATTCCAAGTTTTGTGATTTTTAGAGTCACTATGTTGCCGTATGGATTTTTAAAGTGAAAAACAGCCAATATTTCAATAGGAGTTTCTAAACACTCAAGTACGATCAGTTTGATCCACTGAAACCAATATTTTCTAAATCCTGGTGAGATCTACTTCAAGTCTATAAGCCTTTTGTTTGGTTCGAACTATTTTCAATTCGTTGGTAATTCACGAACGACAGCTAGGGTTTTGATTTTGGGGTAATTCATGTATCAATTCAAGTATTTGTGTTTCGTTTTGGATTGAGAGTAGTGAGTGGAGTTTCTGGGTGGATTTTGAGAAAGTTCGAATGTAGAATGGTTCAGTACCTGCTACTGGAAGGGGTTCGAACGCAATTTCGATGGGAAGCTCGGGTTTCACGAAAGTGGTATTGGTAGATAGAGATCTTGAAAAGATGATTTATGATGATTTTAGTAGGATTTATCATTGAGAGGAGAGGGAGTAATTTCGATTTGAACTCCTTGAAATGGCGTTGGAGGTAAGAACAGCACACGGCAATACATTTGGGGAAGAAAGGCTGGTTCCGGCTTTAAGTAACGGTGTGGGCCTTAGAAGGGAGAAAGGTGAGGCCCAATTATAGATAAAAGGAAGTTTAATTTGTTTTATTTTATTTAAAATAGCATCAACTTGTAAATTATATAACTTTCTCGTATGAAATCAGAATTCGATGAAACAAGATCCATTGGCATCGTATGGACGAGGGCTACACACTGGAACTGATTGGGAGTGGATTCGAGCTCATTACAATTTATGGCGAAATAAATTGTCTGATCAGAATCAACTAACACAAATCGTTATTTAACGGTTAATGCAAAATGTGAGTAATCTTACTAACTCTACTCAATTTATATTTTTATAAAATATTTTTTTGAATTCATAAATAATGGTTGTTTGCTGTGTGTTGGCTGTTTGGTTGAACTGCTAGTTAATTGATTGAAAATATAGATAATGATATAGATATAAATCGTTAATCAAATATTGATTCTGTTTAGCAGAATATTTCATAGTAAAATGGAATTGATGTTAATTTTATTGTTTAACATTTGTGGATGCAGGGAAACAGGTCGGAGGGACCCAACTGGGTTCCTCAACATTTATTTTACTGTTTTTCATATATTGTGTTATATGATGTGATATGAAATCTGTTGTTGATTTTGTATGTTGGAATGATACCAATCATTGTTATATGGTACGTTAAATACCATAAGGAATACTGGAATGTTAAAAAGGAAATTTTCAATGTTATATTGAAAAAGAAATATTTATAAAATCAAAGATTTTATAAAAAGAAAACCATTTATTTAGAAAATAAATAGATTAAAAAGGAATATTTATTTGTAAATCAAATAGATAGGATTGGAAAAAAATATTTGTAAACCATATACAAATAGAATTGAAAAGGGATATTTGAAATAAATAGAATAGAAAGAGGAAATACGTGTAAAATGAATAGAAAGGGAATAGTTAGAATATCAAAGGGATTACTTATAAAATCAATAGATTTTATAAAAAGAAATATTTAATAAATAAATAGAATTATCAAAAAGGGATTTATTTTGTAAATAAATAGATTATAAAAGGAAATACTTGAAAAGTGAATAGAATAATATAAAAGAGGATTTTATATTTGAAAGGTTTAAACTCGTGCTTCGCACACGGGTATAACATGATATGGATTTAAAGCAAAGATTTTAAATAGAATATATTCTAACTGATAGATTGAGAAGATAAATTTATAAATAATATTTTATAAATTAAATAAGATGTTTATCATTGGATAAATAGAATATATAAGTCAGGACTTATATAGAGAAGTAAGAATCGATTTCAACATCGGTATTTGAAACTGAATAAACATAGAATTAATCAAAGGAGTTAATCAGTTAGAGTTAATTAGATAGAGTTAATCGAATTAGAATTAATTGAATATTAGTTATTCAATTATAGTTGATCGAATATAGTTATTTGAGATAGAGTTAATCAAACATAGTTATTCAGGACGAGTCGCCATTTCGTACGACTGCTAGCGTAATTCGCAGGGTTGTAGATAGCCTACGGCGGTCGGATGTTTCCTGAGGGAATCAGGCGTAACCATTGTGATCGCTGCGATCTAAAGTCAAGTGAATGGAGTTAAATCGAATATTAGCCATTCTAAATAAAGTTAAAACAGACATAGTTATTCGAATATAAATTAATCGAATATTAGTTATTGGATAGGAGTTAAATAAGTTGAGTTAATCGAGTAAGTTAATCAAGTTGAGTTAATCGAGTTGAGTTAGTCAAGATGAGTTAATCGAGTTGAGTTAGTCAAGATGAGTTAATCCAAAGAAGTTATTTGAAATAGTTTATTTAAATAAAAATTAAAGGAGTTAATCGAATTTAGTTTATTCGAAAGGAGATTTATTGAATGTAAATCATTCGTAGAAAGTTGATCGAATGTAAATCATTCGAAGAGAGATTATCGAATATAGTTATGCGAAGAAAGAGTTATCGAATACAGTTTATTTGAAAAGGAGTTATCGAATAGAGATTATTCGAAAAAGAGAATTATACGTTGAATTCGATTATATCGAATTAGGGAAAATACTATTTACTTTCCGTCTTTAAATCAAGATTTATTTATTATTCAATTAGTATATTGTTATTTATTCAAGATAAGAAGTAAGAATTTTATTTAAATTATTTTATTTCGAAAGCATGGGATTATAACACCATCGTTATAATCATATGATTTGGTAAAAGAAGTGGATTCATAAATAGAATCCGAGTTACGTAAGGAAGTTGGTTAAAAGATTTAAAAGGTGAACTTTGTCTATTTCGAGGTTAGAAATGTTGTTCAGTTAAGGTCTGAGAGGTAATTATACCCCAACTTGATTGACTTCGTTTTAACTAAGGGATGGGTAAGGTTTGATAGTGAAAGTTGGTTAAATGAATTTAGTTAATAAGTGTAATGGTTCGAAATGGCTTAGTGATGTTTATTTAAACATCTGTTAAATCCACTAAAGGAGTTTTGGAAGTGTTTTTTTCTAATAAAAGAATCAGAAATGTTTTCTAATTTAGAAAACAAGAAAAGGGAGTAAACCTGGAGATGTTTCTAATGTTAACAAAATATATTTTCTAAATTTAGAAAATAAGAATTTACGAATATATAGAAAGGGAAAATGGATAAATTAATGATAATTTAATATAAAAAAAAGATGAATGTTGAATGTTGAATGATCGATAGAATTTCCATCTGGAAATAATATCGTTGGTTGTACACCTATTTTTCTTTGATAGTTAAAGCACTGACTATCAAAGTTTTTGGCCATTTTTCCATCGTCAATACAGAGAGGTCGGGATCAGATTCATTATTTGAAAACCACTATGTATGGACGTTAGCGTTGCGATCAATTATAATGAAGATAATTGAAGACGGAGTTATGCAAGGGCTATCCTGTTTACAGAATAGTGCCTTCGGTTTGTCCAATCCCAGGACAACGTGAATGGACGAATGTTTGACAGAGTATATCCAACGGATCGTGTAAGTTGATCTCTTCAAACGTACTTACGTTTGGTGGAGGAGGAATTCATTTCTCTTAGCTTATACCCGGGGTATTTTTGGGGAAATCAATTTTTGATTTGACGGGTATGACGATGTGGCATTCAAAGTGAATTGTGGTCAGATATTCCAAAAGATACGTTATGACCTCAAGCCTCATCAGCCGGGAAATGACAGAAATCGGGCAGGCAGCATGGCTAGGTGGGTCGCTCCCATTAGGGTGTATATCACCTATCTAGAGAAAATCCATTTCATTCTTTTATCTATTATCGATGCTGTCCCTTTTCGGGAAACGGTGGGTAGCTCTCAACCGTTGGTGGTATACATTCGATACACTCAAGTGAAATGAGTGGTCGGTCATGTGTGGGCCGGGTTGCAAGACGTTCTTGTTGAACCCAGTGTATTCGCCTCTAGAGATAACTATCGGCAGGTGGTCCCATACCTTGTCATAGTCGGTATCCAACCTCCAATAAGCGCCAGCGATTTTGTTTGTATACTATATATGTGGAACGTGAGATGCAAGCGTTCTGCTAGATTGTTATTTACTTGTGATTAGACATTATTATAATATCAGAAAAGTATTGATTTCCAAAACTGTTTTGGGTTATCGTAAGGTAAAAATCGTTTGTGCTTATGTATGAATCGGTCTTACGATTACCTTTTCTTTTGAAAAGGATTTTTGAAAAGTTAAACAAAAATGATTTGAGTTTACTCACACCAGTCCCATGACTGACCCAGAGTTTATTTTGTTTTGTTTTCCCTAAACTCTTGGGTGCCCAAATTTATACGGGCAGTCAAGTAGTTCAGGTCTTTGCAGATATAGTTGGAGGAGCTTGAAGCAGGAGGCTTCAGGATTATATAGCTATTGTTATTTCCGCTATGTGTAAGTGTCATACTCTGATAATGTTATTGTGTATATATATATATATATTGTTTTATTTCAAAGCTATGTTATATATTATATATATTATTCGTTCTGCTGTGAGATTCATATTACTCTGATTCTGTTCTGTAGTGATCTTCTTCTTCTTCTATTCTAATTCTCTATCTAATCTATTCTCACCCTCTAACTTCTTTCTATTAATGATCAGGTATTTCCAATGTCTGAATAGTCAGCATGGTAATTTTGTGTTGATTTTCGGAGTCGAAAATCCCAGTTCGTTACAGTGGTATCAGAGCTGAAGGTTAAGTGATTACCTTGGCTCTGTGGCGTAAGTCAGTAAAGATGGGGTTAATAATACCCTAGATTGAGTTTAAGTGTATATATACGAGTGAACGTATTTTTATATTTTTATGAAAAATTGTTTTATATTGTGGAGATTTATTGATTGAGTAGTTTGTGAATTCTTGTCGATCAGTTTGATCCACTGCATCGATAGGAGTTTCTAAACACTCAAGTACGATAAACCGACACAGTATGTTTTGAAAGAGGATAAATGAAATAATTTTACCCAAATATATATTTTGATATAAAAGAAAGGCATATCTTAGAATTATTATCATATATTGGATGTGTTGGTTGATTACAACTGAAATGGTTATATAAATAACCAATTAGAGTTCATATAATATCGAAATCAGATGGATTAAATCTGAATTCAAATCAAGATTGAAATTAAAACTCTGGAAATTTGAATGAGTGTTTACAAATGGATTGAATTTAGTATATGAGAATTTTAAGATCTTGGGAGATTTTAATTTGTTTACAAGCATCGTGAATGATATTTTGAAAAAGATTTCAAAATGGAATTGTTTAGAAATGGTTTTTAGAGTGATATAGTATTAAACTCACTTTTATCACTGGGAAATAACTCTGATGATGCTGGCCACATCATCAGTGTTCATTTTCGAGTTCTAAGTGACAGATTACTACCAAAGATATTGTTTTGAATTGTTTAGAGAAAAGCAAGTTGGTTGAAATCTGAAAAGGAATATTTGATTTTTGTGGAAAGCAAAGTTAAACTGTTTAAAACTCCCAGGAGAGATTGTTTAAAGAGAAAAAAAAGAAAAATAAAACAAATTAAATAGATATTTGTGAAAGAAAATATGAACTGAATTGAAACTAATTAACTGGAAATTGAACTGGAATATAACATATCAAGTAAAATGAGATTTTGAATAATGAGATAAGATCTAAAATGGTATTGGATCGATGAGTTATGAGTTAGAATCAAGAATAGAACTTTGGTTTAAAATGGAATTTGGCTTTGGAAAAGCGAATAATCGTGTTGAGACTTGATTTATTGAAATTGATTGGAAATCGATTGGTATAGATGAATCCCATCAATTGTAAGCTACATCACACAACCAAAAAATGTATATGGGTTCATTAAGAGCCATTTGCTCAACCTCATTCTCATTTGTAGCAAGCGACACACAACAAACATCTAGGTATGAAAACAAATATTTGTGCTTCTGAATTATTACATAATGTTCCCCTTTGACCTCAGAGTGAGTAGAAGTTCATTACTTACAATTCATACATTGGGCTTTATCCCCATCCCTTCCGATGTTTCCAAAACTAGTTTTTTACATATATTTTTAATAGATCCACAATAATTTTTCCGGACTTTACATAGTCTTGAGATATCACTCCCTCAGACAACAAATCTCTAATGGTCTTATGCCTCAAACGAATGTATCTTTTCTTTCCATTGTATGCATGTGTAACGACCCGTATTTTTACGGTATATAACTAATTTATTTAATTATTTAAATAATGGTTTGGTTATTTAAAATGACCAGAATTAAATAATATTGAATATTGAATTAAAATAAAAAATATAACAATATATTTAATTTCTGAAATAGTCAGAAATAGTGGAATTCACAATATGGTGTAAATTGGATCATATGTGATATTTAATTCAGTTTAGAATTGAATTAGAATAACGAATATATTATTTGAACGACAGTTTGAACGTTTAATTATAATATAATTATAATTGAGCTCGAAATGGCGAGGCAATTCGCTATTTGGCGATTTGAACTTCAACTGAATATATATGGCCCATTTTAAATCGGATTTCCATGAAATAAGAAACGTTCGGAGCTGGTGAAGTATATTTTTCTATTTAAAGAGAAAAATTGGGATTTCGTCGTGTGGATTTTGATTTATGTCCAAATCAAATTTTAGAAAAGTCGCTGTGGAATTCCTTTATAATTTATATCGATTTATTTTTATTATAAAAGGATTTTCAATATAAATTGAATATCGATATAATCTGGGATTTTGAAATATCGAGTTACAAATCCAGATAGGTATATTTTGAAACCGTATGATAGTGTATGTGAATATATACGATAATATTAATTTATTAATATTAAATTTAAATGTTTTTAAATATATTTATATATTTAAAAAGGTTATTTAGAGCTTTAAATATAGCCACTTTTGCAAACGAACTCAGTTTTCGACGAAACTAATTTTGTTGGATCCACATTATTAAATTATTGTCAGATTCCAAGTTTCGTGATTTTTAGAGTCACTATGTTGCCGTATGGATTTTTAAAGTGAAAAACAGCCAGTATTTCGACGGTTAAAAATACGATGTGTGAGCAAACGGAGTCGGAATTCGACGAAACTAGTTTCGTTGGGTCCGTAATGTCGAACTGTAGCTGCTTGTCAATTTTCATGATTTTTGGGTATGGTGTGTGATAACAGGGATTTTTAAACACGAATGTAAACCACGATGGCTTAAAAATAAATATAATATTCAAATAAAATAATATTATAAAATCCTATAAATAATCCTTAAATTTTTCTAAACCTACAAAAAATTATTCTCTCGGTCAAACAGCAAGTTCCGCCATCGGTTTTCATTTCCAGTAAAAAGTTCAATCTTCAAATTTCTCCAACAAATCATAGAAATTCCAATAAATCCTAAAACCAATATTTTCTAAATCCTGGTGAGATCTACTTCAAGTCTATAAGCCTTTTGTTTGGTTCGAACTATTTTCAATTCGTTGGTAATTCACGAACGACAGCTAGGGTTTTGATTTTGGGGTAATTCATGTATCAATTCAAGTATTTGTGTTTTGTTTTGGATTGAGAGTAGTGAGTGGAGTTTCTGGGTGGATTTTGAGAAAGTTTGAATGTAGAATGGTTCAGTACCTGCTACTGGAAGGGGTTCGAACGCAATTTCGATGGGAAGCTCGGGTTTCACGAAAGTGGTATTGGTAGATAGAGATCTTGAAAAGAGGATTTATGGTGATTTTAGTAGGATTTATCATTGAGAGGAGAGGGAGTAATTGCGATTTGAACTCCTTGAAATGGCGTTGGAGGTAAGAACAGCACACGGCAATACATTTGGGGAAGAAAGGCTGGTGCCGGCTTTAAGTAACGGTGTGGGCCTTAGAAGGGAGAAAGGTGAGGCCGAATTATAGATAAAAGGAAGTTTAATTTGTTTTATTTTATTTAAAATAGCATTAACTTGTAAATTATATAACTTTCTCGTATGAAATCAGAATTCGACGAAACAAGATCCATTGGCATCGTATGGACGAGTGCTACACACTGGAACTGATTGGGAGTGGATTCGAGCTCATTACAATTTATGGCGAAATAAATTGTCTGATCAGAATCAACTAACACAAATCGTTATTTAACGGTTAATGCAAAATGTGAGTAATCTTACTAACTCTACTCAATTTATATTTTTATAAAATATTTTTTTGAATTCATAAATAATGGTTGTTTGCTGTGTGTTGGCTGTTTGGTTGAACTGCTAGTTAATTGATTGAAAATATAGATAACGATATAGATATAAATCATTAATCAAATATTGATTCTGTTTAGCAGAATATTTCATAGTAAAATGGAATTGATGTTAATTTTATTGTTTAACATTTGTGGATGCAGGGAAACAGGTCGGAGGGACCCAATTGGGTTCCTCAACATTTATTTTACTGTTTTTCATATATTGTGTTATATGATGTGATATGAAATCTGTTATTGATTTTGTATGTTGGAATGATACCAATCATTGTTATATGGTACGTTAAATACCATAAGGAATACTGGAATGTTAAAAAGGAAATTTTCAATGTTATATTGAAAAAGAAATATTTATAAAATCAAAGATTTTATAAAAAGAAAACCATTTATTTAGAAAATAAATAGATTAAAAAGGAATATTTATTTGTAAATCAAATAGATAGGATTGGAAAAAAATATTTGTAAACCATTTACAAATAGATTTGAAAAGGGATATTTGAAATAAATAGAATAGAAAGAGGAAATATGTGTAAAATGAATAGAAAGGGAATAGTTAGATTATCAAAGGGATTACTTATAAAATCAATAGATTTTATAAAAAGAAATATTTAATAAATAAATAGAATTATCAAAAAGGGATTTATTTTGTAAATAATTAGATTATAAAAGGAAATACTTGAAAAGTGAATAGAATAATATAAAAGAGGATTTTATATTTGAAAGGTTTAAACTCGTGCTTCGCACACGGGTATAACATGATATGGATTTAAAGCAAAGATTTTAAATAGAATATATTCTAATTGATAGATTGAGAAGATAAATTTATAAATAATATTTTATAAATTAAATAAGATGTTTATCATTGGATAAATAGAATATATAAGTCAGGACTTATATAGAGAAGTAAGAATCGATTTCAACATCGGTATTTGAAACTGAATAAACATAGAATTAATCAAAGGAGTTAATCAGTTAGAGTTAATTAGATAGAGTTAATCGAATTAGAATTAATTGAATATTAGTTATTCAATTATAGTTGATCGAATATAGTTATTTGAGATAGAGTTAATCAAACATAGTTATTCAGGACGAGTCGCCATTTCGTACGACTGCTAGCGTAATTCGCAGGGCTGTAGATAGCCTACGGCGGTCGGATGTTTCCTGAGGGAATCAGGCATAACCATTGTGATCGCTGCGATCTAAAGTCAAGTGAATGGAGTTAAATCGAATATTAGCCATTCGAAATAAAGTTAAAACGGACATAGTTATTCGAATATAAATTAATCGAATATTAGTTATTGGATAGGAGTTAAATAAGTTGAGTTAATCAAGTAAGTTAATCAAGTTGAGTTAATCGAGTTGAGTTAGTCAAGATGAGTTAATCAAACCAAGTTAATCCAAATGAATTAATCCAAAGAAGTTATTTGAAATAGTTCATTTAAATAAAAATTAAAGGAGTTAATCGAATTTAGTTTATTCGAAAGGAGATTTATTGAATGTAAATCATTCGTAGAAAGTTGATCGAATGTAAATCATTCGAAGAGAGATTATCGAATATAGTTATGCGAAGAAAGAGTTATCGAATATAGTTTATTTGAAAAGGAGTTATCGAATAGAGATTATTCGAAAAAGATAATTATACGTTGAATTCGATTATATCGAATTAGGGAAAATACAATTTACTTTCCGTCTTTAAATCAAGATTTATTTATTATTCAATTAGTATATTGTTATTTATTCAAGATAAGAAGTAAGAATTTTATTTAAATTATTTTATTTCGAAAGCATGGGATTATAACCCCATCGTTATAATCAGATGATTTGGTAAAAGAAGTGGATTCATAAATAGAATCCGAGTTACGTAAGGAAGTTGGTTAAAAGATTTAAAAGGTGAACTTTGTCTATTTCGAGGTTAGAAATGTTGTTCAGTTAAGGTCTGAGAGGTAATTATACCCCAACTTGATTGACTTCGTTTTAACTAAGGGATGGGTAAGGTTTGATAGTGAAAGTTGGTTAAGTGAATTTAGTTAATAAGTGTAATGGTTCGAAATGGCTTAGTGATGTTTATTTAAACATCTGTTAAATCCACCAAAGGAGTTTTGGAAGTGTTTTTTTCTAATAAAAGAATCAGAAATGTTTTCTAATTTAGAAAACAAGAAAAGGGAGTAAACCTGGAGATGTTTCTAATATTAACAAAATATATTTTTTAAATTTAGAAAATAAGAATTTACGAATATATAGAAAGGGAAAATGGATAAATTAATGATAATTTAATAAATAAAAAGATGAATGTTGAATGTTGAATGATCGATAGAATTTCCATCTGGAAATAATATCGTTGGTTGTACACCTATTTTTCTTTGATAGTTAAAGCACCGACTATCGAAGTTTTTGGCCATTTTTCCATCGTCAATACAGAGAGGCCGGGATCAGATTCATTATTTGAAAACCACTATGTATGGACGTTAGCGTTGCGATCAATTATAATGAAGATAATTGAAGACAGAGTTATGCAATGGCTATCCTGTTTACAGAATAGTGCCTTCGGTTTGTCCAATCCCAGGACAACGTGAATGGACGAATGTTTGACAGAGTATATCCAACGGATCGTGTAAGTTGATCTCTTCAAACGTACTTACGTTTGGTGGAGGAGGAATTCATTTCTCTTAGCTTATACCCGGGGTATTTTTGGGGAAATCAATTTGTGATTTGACGGGTATGACGATGTGGCATTCAAAGTGAATTGTGGTCAGATATTCCAAAAGATACGTTATGACCTCAAGCCTCATCAGCCGGGAAATGACAGAAATCGGGTAGGCAGCATGGCTAGGTGGGTCGCTCCCATTAGGGTGTATATCACCTATCTAGAGAAAATCCATTTCATTCTTTTATCTATTATCGATGCTGCCCCTTTTCGGGAAACGGTGGGTAGCTCTCAACCGTTGGTGGTATACATTCGATACCCTCAAGTGAAATGGGTGGTCGGTCATGTGTGGGCTGGGTTGCAAGACGTTCTTGTTGAACCCAGTGTATTCGCCTCTAGAGATAACTATCGGCAGGTGGTCCCATACCTTGTCATAGTCGGTATCCAACCTCCAATAAGCGCCAGCGATTTTGTTTGTATACTATATATGTGAAACGTGAGATGCAAGCGTTCTGCTAGATTGTTATTTACTTGTGACATTATTATAATATCAGAAAAGTATTGATTTCCAAAACTATTTTGGGTTATCGTAAGGTAACAACCGTTTGTGTTTATGTATGGATCGGTCTTACGATTACCTTTTCTTTTGAAAAGGATTTTTGAAAAGTTAAACAAAAATGATTTGAGTTTACTCACACCAGTCCCATGACTGACCCAGAGTTTATTTTGTTTTGTTTTCCCTAAACTCTTGAGTGCCCAAATTTATACGGGCAGTCAAGTAGTTCAGGTCTTTGCAGATATACTTGGATGAGCTTGAAGCAGGAGGCTTCAGGATTATATAGCTATTGTTATTTCCGCTATGTGTAAGTGTCATACTCTGATAATGTTATTGTATATATATATATATTGTTTTATTTCAAAGCTATGTTATATATTATATATATTATTCATTCTGCTGTGAGATTCATATTACTCTGATTCTGTTCTGTAGTGATCTTCTTCTTCTTCTATTCTAATTTTCTATCTAATTTATTCTCACCCTCTAACTTCTTTCTATTAATGATCAGGTATTTCCAATGTCTGAATAGTCAGCATGGTAGTTTTGTGTTGATTTTCGGAGTTGAAAATCCCAGTTCGTTACAGTGGTATCAAAGCTGAAGGTTAAGTGATTACCTTGGCTCTGTGGCGTAAGTCAGTAAAGATGGGGTTAATAATACCCTAGATTGAGTTTAAATGTATATATACGAGTGAACGTATTTTTATATTTTTATGAAAAATTGTTTTATATTGTGGAGATTTATTGATTGAGTAGTTTGTGAATTCTGGTCGATCAGTTTGATCCACTGCATCGATAGGAGTTTCTAAACACTCAAGTACGATAAACCGACACAGTATGTTTTGAAAGAGGATAAATGAAATAATTTTACCCAAATATATATTTTGATATAAAAGAAAGGCATATCTTGGAATTATTATCGTATATTGGATGTGTTGGTTGATTACAACTGAAATGGTTATATAAATAACCAATTAGAGTTCATATAATATCGAAATCAGATGGATTAAATCTGAATTCAAATCAAGATTGAAATTAAAACTCTGGAAATTTGAATGAGTGTTTACAAATGGATTGAATTTAATATATGAGAATTTTAAGATCTTGGGAGATTTTAATTTGTTTACAAGCATCGTGAATGATATTTTGAAAAAGATTTCAAAATGGAATTGTTTAGAAATGGTTTTTAGAGTGATATAGTATTGAACTCACTTTTATCACTGGGAAATAACTCTGATGATGCTGGCCACATCATCAGTGTTCATTTTCGAGTTCTAAGTGACAGATTACTACCAAAGACATTGTTTTGAATTGTTTAGAGAAAAGCAAGTTGTTTGAAATCTGAAAAGGAATATTTGATTTTTGTGGAAAGCAAAGTTAAACTGTTTAAAACTCCCAGGAGAGATTGTTTGAAGAGAAAAAAAAAAGAAAAATAAAACAAATTAAATAGATATTTGTGAAAGAAAATATGCACCGAATTGAAACTAATTAACTGGAAATTGAACTGGAATATAACATATCAAGTAAAATCAGATTTTGAATAATGAGATAAGATCTAAAATGGTATTGGATCGATGAGTTATGAGTTGGAATCAAGAATAGAACTTTGGTTTAAAATGGAATTTGGCTTTGGATAAGCGAATAATCGTGTTGAGACTTGATTTATTGAAATTGATTGGAAATCGATTGGTATAGATGAATATATGATTAGCGGGTATTGAGTAGAAGCAAGTGCAAGGATATAATGATATGCCCGATAAAAAGGTACACATTTATTTTTATAGATTTGGTGATTTATGGGACGATTTGGCAAGCCGCATGGCTATTTGATTTTCTTTTGGATTGGAGAATGCCTAGAGAGGCGAGTTGTGGTTCGAACTATTGACCGGTACAAAGGAGGTGCTGGCGAAATTTTTCGAAAATTTCAGGTGTTGGAAAATTTTCAGGATTTTAGAAAATTATCGTTGATAAGAATTAATTAATATTTTAATTGAAGTTAAATTGGTTCAGTTGAAATTGAAGTTGATAAGTAAACAAATAAATTTGTACTAGTCAATAGGTTTTGTTTTCTACCTTAGCAATGTAACACCCCACCTCCGCTAGGGTCACTCACAAAGGGAATGCCCTAGTTTTGGAGGGGTATTATCTAGTAAATAGGCACAGAGATAACACAAGACAGAACATAAATAAAATAGAGTGTATAAAGCAACGGATATAAACTTTAAAACCAAATCTCATTACTGAAGAATAGAGTCAAAACCTCTTACATCAAAATGCCAAGTCATTATTTCATTACATCAAGTTCTAAAGAAGCAAAGTACTTAAAACAACATAAGTAAAACATTATTCCCCAAAAAGTGCATGAGTGCAGCCATAGCATAGCTCAAGACCAAATCGTACATGAGCTGTCAGAAAGCAAGCAAAGTCCAAGCTAAGAGCTAGAGTCTCCTCCCTGAGAACCTGGGGGGGGGGGACGAAAGACAAAGAGGCGAAAGAAAACGGGTCAGTCAATAAGACTGGTAAGCCCTAGTGACTATCAGCATAGAAACTAGTAAAGTTAACAAGACATGAATAAACTGGAATTAAACA
The DNA here is from genome assembly GCA_030737875.1 of Allium sativum. Classification (NCBI taxonomy): domain Eukaryota; kingdom Viridiplantae; phylum Streptophyta; class Magnoliopsida; order Asparagales; family Amaryllidaceae; genus Allium; species Allium sativum. Next base: position 471,526,969 of record CM060923.1, on the reverse strand, counting down.
TAGGAACGATGATAAGTTTGACATGATAACTAAGCTAACAAGATAACTCAAGTCTAACATTGCGTATTCAAGGTTCGCCATACCAACTATACTGGTACACTAATCCCGTTTCAACTATAAATCAAGAAAATAATCCCTTGGCCCAACGTCGTGAAGTGACCCAATTCGGGGTCCAACGGCACGATCTAATCGATCGGCTCCCTACAAGTCTAGCTCGTCGTGTGTCTGTGTCATACGGCCATATCACGAATGTAGTCACCTGTGCTAGGTCCACCATAGGGTGTATCAAGCCCTAGGGTGCCAACCACCGACACGAATCAAGAATGCACAGATAATCCTACTGATGCCCAATGCCTGATTTTTCAACTCCGGACTAAGTGCATGACCCTAGTCCGCCTGAACCCACAATGGCGCACCAACTCAACCGTCGTTCTGGTCACTTACAATCAGCCCAACAATCGTTCTCCACCCTACCTAGTCCCAGGGTACCGTGATACATCTAGTGGGTTACTGGTGAAAAGGACCGTGTAACTAGGGTTTCGTTCAGCAGGTTAAGTTGTCATTTAAAATCGAGACTTAACCCCATCTACGTGTCATGTCAAATTGACTAAGTGTGTCGTTCTAGTTCAAGACTTAGTCCTACGAATCATGTGTCAGGTTGGTTAAGTGTGTTCAAGCGGTTCATGACTTAACCCTATCCAATCAACGTGTCAAATTGGTTAAGTATATTCAAGTGGTCCATGACTTAACCCTATCCAGTGGCATTAATTTACTTAATGCACCCCTAATCTCTCATATTAGACTTGGTTATGGTTACTGGATGTGCCGGGCGGGTCCGTGCAGTTTTACACCATAACCTAGTCTAACCTCGGGTTTCGAGTGCGATATGACTAACTACTCACATTGGGTCCTATTGTTTGCAGTTACTGGATTCGCCGGGCGGTTCCGGGAAGGTTTATACTGCAAACTCAACCCAACCTCGAGTTGGCCACGTTCAAGTTATCTAAGTGTCATGTCTATGCTTAATTTTTCATGTCAGGTTCAAGTTCGTGTTAACCATGTTCATGATTCAAGTTTTCAAGTATAATTTCATGTCAAGTTTACATGTCATGTTTTCATGTCATATCATGTTAATTTTATAGCCAATTTCAAGTTTGCCTAATCTACCCAAGTCGTATCCCCAACGTATGTGAATTCGCATCAACACAAGATATCAAGATAGGGAATAACACAAAAAGGATAGTCATAGGATGGCAAAGGTGTTTACAAGTTAAGCATGACGATTATAACATTTCAGGCATATGAATAAGGGTCCCAACATCAACTTGGCAGAATATGGTGATAGACATGGTAATTGATTGACAAAAGATAATATCCCCAAAAATAGTTTCAACATCACAGGTAATGTTTAGATAAAGGTCATGAGAGGTTTTAGGTTAATAACATGAATATGTCCCAAATCAAGTTCATACAATAATCCACAAGTCAAAGTTTCACATGAATAGATCTAGGGTGTACGAAATTAGATCTAAAATAGTAGGTCTAAAAAGGATAGTCATAGATCAAGGATTTACAACGATAGATCCAACCTAGTTATCATGTTTAGGCATAATTTCAGTTTACATCGTGTTCATGTTAAATTTACAGTTTAGATCTAAGAGTAACTGGGGCTTACAGTGCGTGGATCGAGAATTAAGAACAGAAATTGTCGTAGGATCATTGTAGAAGCTTCAATATCTAGTTTGAATTGAGTTGCTTAGGTTGATGTTGATTAGCTTCTAGTTTTGATTCCAGCAGAATAGCGACGCCATTTTTTTTTTATTTAGAACAGAGGCAGAATAAAAGCAGAATAGAATTGTGTGTAGAGAAGGCTGGGTTTGGGGCTGTTTATATAGGTTTAGGCAGATGAATCTGGACAGAAATCGGACTAGATACATCAGAACGAACACTGGCCCAAAAATGGGCTCGGGGACCAGGTCGACACCCAAGTCGACTGCGCAGTCGACCTGGTCCTGGGGGTGTCGACTGCCCAGTCGACTCCCCAGTCGACCTGGGTCTGGGCGGGAAATTTCCCGCCCAGTCTGTTCTGCGTTTGAAATTTGAATTTTGAATTCGAATTCGAGCTGTTTTCGATTCTGAAAATTCCTGAAACTTCGGAGGGTCATATCTCCCTCATACGGACTCCGATTCTTGCAAACTCAGACTCGTTTCCAAGCAGAATTCCGAGACGAACGCAGTGGCGCAACCAGTTTCCCTTGGTTCTTATTTTAAAATTTAATTCTGCCTAGATTTATGGTTATAACACGTTATCAAAATACGGGTTGTTACAAGCAATTTCGAGGACGAAATTATTTTAATGGGGGAAGAATGTAACGACCCGTATTTTTACGATATATAAATAATTTATTTAATTATTTAAATAATGGTTTGGTTATTTAAAATGACCAGAATTAAATAATATTGAATATTTAAATAATATAAATAATAAATATAATAATATATTTAATTTCTGAAATATTCAGAAATAGTGGAATTCACAATATTGTGTGAATTGGATCATCTGTGATATTTAATTCAGTTTAGAATTGAATTTGAAGAACGAATATATTATTTGAACAACAATTTGAACGTATAATTATAATATAATTATAATTGAGCTCGAAATGGCGCGACAGTTCGCTATTTGGCGATTTGAACTTTAACCGAATATACAGGGCCCATTTTAAATCAGATTTCCGTGAAACAAGAAACGTTCGGAGCTGGTGAAGTATATTTTTCTAATGAAAGAGAAAAATTGGGATTTTGTCGTGTGGATTTTGATTTATATCTAAATCAAATTTTAGAAAAGTCGCTGTGGAATTCCTTTATAATTTATATCGATTTATTTTTATTATAAAAGGATTTTCAATATAAATTAAATATCGATATAATCTGGGATTTTGAAATATCGAGTTACAAATCCAGACAGTTATATTTTGAAGCCGTATGATAGTGTATGTGAATATATACGATAATATTAATTTATTAATATTAAATTTAAATGTTTTTAAATATATTTATATATTTAAAAGGGTTATTTAGAGCTTTAAAAATAGCCACTTTTGCAAACGAACTCAGTTTTTGACGAAACTAATTTTGTTGGATCCGCATTATTAAATTATTGTTAGATTCCAAGTTTCATGATTTTTAGAGTCACTGTGTGGCCGTACGGATTTTTAAAGTGGAAAACAGTCAGTATTTCGATGGTTAAAAATACGTTGTGTGAGCAAACGGAGTTGGAATTCGACGAAACCAGTTTCGTTGGGTCCGTAATGTCGAACTGTAGCTGTATGTCAATTTTCATGATTTTTGGGTATCGTGTGTGATCATAGGGATTTTTAAAAACGAGTGTAAACTACGATGGCTTAAAAATAAATATAATATTCGAATAAAATAATATTATAAAATCCTATAAATAATCCTTAAATTTTTTTAAACCTAGAAAAAATCATTCTCTCGGTCAAACACCAAGTTCCGCCGTCGGTTTTCATTTCCAATAAAAAGTTCAATCTTCAAATTTCTCAAACAAATCATAGAAATTCCAATAAATCCTAAAACCAATATTTTCGCAATCCTGGTGAGATCTACTTCAAGTCTATATGCCTTTTGTTTGGTTCGAACTATTTTCAGTTCGCTGGTTATTCATGAACAACAGCTAGGGTTTTGATTTTGGGGTAATTCATGTATCAATTCAAGTATTTGTGTTTTGTTTTGGATTGAGAGTAGTGAGTGGAGTTTCTGGGTGTATTTTGAGAAAGTTCGAATGTAGAATGGTTCGGTACCTGCTACTAGAAGGGGTTCGAACACAATTTCAATGGGAAGCTCGGGTTTCACGAAAGTGGTAGTGGTAGATAGAGATCTTGAAAAGAGGATTTATGGTGATTTTAGTAGGATTTATCATTGAGAGGAGAGGGATATTTGCGATTTGAACTCCTAGAAATGGCGTTGGAGGTAAGAATAGCTCACGGCAATACATTTGGGGAAGAAAGGCCGGTGCGGGTTTTAAGTAAGGGTGTGGGCCTTAGAAGGGAGAAAGGTGAGGCCCAATTATAGATAAAAGGAAGTTTAATTTATTTTATTTTATTTAAAATAGCATTAACTTGCAAATTATATAACTTTCTCGTACGAAATCAGAATTTGACGAAATAGGATTTGTTGGGATCGTATGGACGAGAACTACACACTGGAACTGACTGGGAGTGGATTCGAGCTCGTTACAATTTATGGCGAAATAAATTGTCTGATCAGAATCAACTAACGCAAATCGTTATTTAACGGTTAACGCGAAATGTGAGTAATCTCACTAACTCTACTCAATTTATATTTTTATAAAATATTTTTATTAAACAATAAGAAATAGGTGCTCTATACAAGCATAAAATAACTAAAATGGTTTTATAATGTTTAACCACTTAAGATAACAAAGCAATACAACATAGAAGTTAGATAGAACGCCTAAACTACTATCTAACCAAGGCTAGCCTTTCTCCTCCCCCATCAAAAAAGAAGGGTCTACATGTGTCGTTAGTTGGTCGAACCGCACGGGATTTACTGGAGAAGGCTAAAGCGAACTTCGGCACACACCATATACTAGGATATCGAAAAATAAATGACCTATCCCAAGTGATTTCATAGAGTTTAGACTTATTCACCTCACCTATATCATCATCTTGAATAAGCTCAATACTATAACTAGTGCATCAATTTCCATGACTCACCAATAACATTATTGATAAACTCATAGAAAGGATCGGTAATAGGAGAATAGTGCACGCCATACAGACCATGAATCCAAACTTGCTATGCAACACACCACCAGACATCATTAGAGACAGATTTAATATCCATAGAACATCCTGATTGACGACGGCTTTGATACCAATATGTTAGTGCTAAAACTGACAATGCTGTATGTGAGAATCTCATATATATATATATATATATATATATATATATACACATAGTTATCACAGCATGAAATTAGGATAAAAATTCAGGATAAACATTGTTTTTAATTTTGCCTAAATAATCTTTCATGCTAGTATCTTCTTTTCTGCAATTTTGAAGTTCCCTTCTATATTGCATGATTCTGACTGTGGATTGCGAGATGAAAATTTGTTCGACAGTATTCCAAATTTCATACGACGAGTTGCACCTAACGATCTGTGACAAAAGATCATGATTTATGAAAGATAAAAGCCATGATGATAATAAGTTATCTTGTCTTTGGTATTTGGTGTATTCTGGATTTGGTACAGTATTTCTTTCTTCATCAGTGATCATTATAGGTGGAATAATTAACGTCCCTTTGATGTAATCTAGCAGTCCATAACCTTTGAGAGCAATCTCCACTTGATATTTCCATAAAATATAATTATCTTCGTCTAACGAAGTGGTAATAACTTGGCTTTTGGGTTTGATCAGGTTCATGATGTTTGGAGAGAAGCCATTAGCATTACTGCCAGATACAACAGAAGTTTCTTCATTATCGTTGGCCATGGCGAAGCAATATTAGATTGCATCTTTGTGAAGAACATTGAAGATAAAAAAGAATGATGGCTCAGGATTTTTTTTTAATGCCTTTCGGCAATTTGGCACTCTGATACCATGTTAGAAACTATAATAGAAGAAACAAGGTTGAAGAGAAGTTTTATTATTGATGAATTGTCATTGTAAGATAATACAAACTGTATATAGATGACCTCTATTTATAATACAAGAAATAAATACAAATAGGCTTGAATAATGGGAATGTGACCGTTGTATTGTTATAATAGGCATGTGACCGTTGCTATGTTATAATGGGAATGTGACCACTGCAGTGTTATAATAGGTATGTGACCGTTGTTTTTCCATTATTTCGTTAAATTTCACAGAAAAAGAAGAGGAGATTGGAAGTGGAATAGGAAGACGAATGGGTAGCAGATGAATATGAGAAGGAAGTAAGGGAGGAGGAGGGGTAGGAATGGGGTCAATAATCGGGTTGGATAGGGGTGGCAGAGGGATGGTAGTGGCAGAGGAGGAAGCGGCAGGGTTAGGAATAAAAGGTGGAGATGGTATGGCAGGACGGGGCAAGAGAGAGACCTGAGAAGACATGGAAGTACTCCGAAAATATATGTATCTATTAAACATAAATGCATTAAAAAAAATGTCTTACCTTATTCCTAATAGAAACAAGCCGAATTATTTAATTTTCATAACTGACAATGCTGTATGTGAGAATCTCATATATATATATATATATATATATATATATATATATATATATATATATAGTTATCACAGCATGAAATTAGGATAAAAATTCAGGATAAACATTGTTTGAATATAGTGAAATATTATATTTATATTTATTCCAGCTGCCAACAGCTGTCCTCGGTTGCCATCTTGCAAGAGTGCAATTGTTCAGTACCCAACTCAGGTGTTTGTGTATGTTTTACAAATCACAACCACATATATTATTAATAATCTAATGAACGGGTACTACAATCCATTCAAAACCATTAGATTTTGTGCAAATCAGTGGATAAGATTGATTGGGCACATGGAACATCTACTTTGGGGTACAGAGCAATTCATGCGATCTTCCAACGGTACGGCACGTGGTGGGAAGGTGAGAAAGCACAAAAAAATTGTTGAAAATTCGGATCCACAGTGCCATGGATTCGAATGTGGGACCCTCTGAAAAGTTGGCAGAAGCACTGCCAACTAGACAGACAGTGTGCTACGGTTAAATGACGTCATGATTTAATTTAAAACCTAGAACAAGTTGATTAACTTCTGTCCTTTTGTTACCCAATTTGGCTGCCTAGATTTTGTGGGACCTTTCCTTGTGTATATGTTTAGCCCACGTCACATTAGCCACTTGAAAATACGTGTTTACATGTTTAGCGCCACCTTCTGCATTCATTAAGTTATATTTCCACTTTACTATGCTTTCGTGGGCCATATTTGCCACCTATGACGGCTGATGTGTTGCAGTTCAGCTTTTAATATTAATACTAGATACCTTATTTATTTATTTTAAGACTCGGCGTTGATTGGTAAAATAAATTATCTGCGGGATGTCAAGAATGAAAGGATTCATTTATTTACGATTTATTCAAACCCTACGACCTTGCAGTATTGCGGACTGTAAATACCCTAACAGGAAGTAACCTTTCAGCGTACAGTAATTACTATTGATTCAGATATAGTGCAATCCAGAAGTTAGAACTGAAGAGTGAAGGAGCAATTTTATCTCAAGCAGTAACCAAAACAGGCTTAAATATTCCTCGCACAAACTTCATTACAATATTGCTGATCGGAAAACATATTATGAATAAAACAACAAAACTAGGAAACGTTACAAACGAATATAAATAGGAAGTGTACGTAACAAGAAATAAAGGCAGGCAATTCATTTCTATACTGGTGATGGCGGTTCATCATGCATGGTGGTGCCTCTCCACCTTTGGCACATCGCAATTACGTGCAGCAGCCAAATATAGTTGAGCCTTGGTCGTCCAGTATCGCTCATCATTTTGGAAAGGAAGCAATGAACAAGAAAAACAAGAACGATGAAAACAGAAGGCACATACGCTATCCACGGAAAACCATCCGGACAGTGACGAATAACATCAGCAATGGAAGAAGAGGCAACCATCAAAAAAACCGCTGCATGTTTATGCCACATGTCAAACCAGTCCGAGATCACCTCAGAAAGCAGTGCTGCGAGGAGTGAACAAACGAAGACATCAGTGGGATTTATGTATGCAGGTCGCTTTGCGCATTGAAGAAGAGCGTTTTGGCCTTGTGAACTCCCCATGAAAACTGCTCCGGTTCCTACAAATGACAACATCATTGCTACTGCGCTTCCATTTTCCATTTTCAATTCTTCTTTTCTCCACCGCTAAGCTACTTCTTGTTGTTGTATTGATAGGTTTAATTTTGATGTGAAGAAATAAGAGAGACACATGCAGAGTATTTATATAGAAAATGAGGTGATTAAAATGTTCAAATAATAAGGATTACAGATACCTCCATACTCTACGTATGCACATCAAATTAAACATACGTTCAAACAACATTAAAATCATATGACTATAAGACTACTCCGTTCCATAGCGGATAAACCAACTGTGGTGGAGTTTATACGCTTTATAGCCAACAAATTCCTCACTGTACTCGAAAAGGTAACGAGAATCATATGTGGCTTGGTTTGTTTTAAAAATATTTTCGTCTTCAACAGTTTCGATAATCTTTGTGTACCGATCACAAGCATCAGCAAAACGACGATTAGCTGTTTGGAGTTCAACTGATGTTCGTCTAGTAGGCCGAGAACGATGGTTGTTGTACAACCTCGTGATCATGGCCCATCTTTCTTCATATGTTAAACCCCCTCCACCTTGCATTAGTAGCTCATCTCTTTTTTCAATAACAATATAGACTTTTACGAGGGCCAGCAAATCCTTGCAAGAAAATTCTCGAGTTGCAGAATTCATTGTTTGAACACTATCACTAGGTCGTTGATTTACTTGAGAAGGACGCGGAGCTGTACTCAACGCTCGATGCTGATTCGGTCCAGGCACCTCTTCGATTTGTGTAGCTTGAACTACTCCAACTCCGTTAGCGTTGAGTAGGTTCCGTTCGTACTAATCAAAAATCCTTCCCATATGTTCATCACTTATTTCGGAATCGTCCATGCAACCTATGCATCAGTAATATAACTAGATTTACTAGAAGTACAAAGTACGTTGATAACAAAGATTACCTTTCAACAAAGAAGGAAATAGATTTCTCACTTCAGTCAGGAACGGTGATGCTTGAAGACATAAAAGGAATAGGAAGGATTATCAAATATGCAGTACTTATAAGGATAATGTACTGCCTATAGCTACAGTTCAACAGGGTGGACTACTCCTGACTGCGTTCTCGTCATATTTTATGGTAGATTCCCTACAGTGACCATTCACATCACAAGAAATGTAGGCAGTGACTAGTAATTTCATATACTCTTGTCATTTATGTGGGATAGGACTTGTCAATGCAGCTAACAATAACATCACAAAAACTTTTGGCATTTATTTTTACCATCAACGGTCGCCTTCTACTACAACTAAACACAGGGACAACAAATTCAACGCACAACAACAATGAATCTTACAAGCATACAACAACAACCACTACAAGAAAATGGGGTCTTTACCTACTAACTATAAGTGTAGGTAAAACTAACATAATGGTGGGTAATATATTTTAGCTACCAATATTGAATTGGTAGAAACTGGTAGGTAAAGCTTAGTGGAGAAAGATTTTTGTCTACACTTATTATATTGGTAGGTAAAAGAATAAATGGACCCCACTACGTTATGACTCAAATAATGAGTCATCAGCTAATGTGTTTGATGATGTGTCATCTTACATGGATGCTGACATGGCTGATGATGAGTCATCCTACATGGCTGCAGATATGGCTGATGATGTGTCATCCTACGTGGTTGCTGACAAGGTTATCGAAGTACTGTATACATGGCATATATTAATGCCAACACTTGGCTTTTAATGGTTGGTTCATGTGTCAAACAATAATTTTTCCATGTGTCATCATTTGATTAGTGCATATGCCATTATTTTTTAGGCCACATGGCATTATTTGCTATAAATAAATATTTACAAAACTGAATATTTACACAGAATTTATTTTTAAACAAATAACAAATATTTATTCAAATAAATATTAATTACACTTTCGAATAGTATACATACTATTTCCTCACTATTACACATCACTTATACATACACTTCCTCGCTACAATTCACGGGTATACATTGGATCCTTACTATATACTCATTCACTCATATACATGTACACACTCATAATCTCACTCTAGTTTTAGTCATCGGCTCCTTGCTTCAGAATTTGTCCACTCATCTGTCGTACCTGTCATAATAAACTAGCATAGTAAATTGAAAAAGAAATAATTTAGTTTACATATATACACATTTGATTTAAATTTTATTTATCCAAGTAAGTTTGGCTGTTTCTCATCATTTCTCTAAACAGGGTCAAACAAGTGTGTGTGTGTGTGTAAATACACACACTCAAACAACGACAGTTTCTACCAAATTACGGTTTACCAGCTGTATTTAATAAGTTATTGCAACCTCTGACGGTCAAATGAGAACAAAGTATCACCAATTTAAAAAGTAATGGAAACCTTTGAAAAGCACCTCTCACCAAGGACAAGCTGCAAAGTTGTTTTTACCAACAATCACAAGCTACAAATAAGATAATTTCGCAGCAAATCACTTATAAGCTCAAATGGGCAATTACTTAGCAACTTCAACCAACATAGACCACCACAACAAATACACAATGAAGAAAAAGGCAAAAACACTTGTGAGGTAGCCAAGAAGACACTAGCAAGTCACAAAACACCCAAAAACAATTACCTGGTCCTCACCAGCAATCGAAAAAACACTACGACCAAGATGTCTGTCAAAAGAATGCATTTGCAATACACAAAGAAGCAAGTCAAGCTACCATAAATATAAAGATCCAAAACTATATATATTTTTTTAAAAGAACTCGAAACAAATTGAATTGACGTGTACCATCAATCATTGTATTTCAAAACAATCACAAGTAACCTACATATATAAAGTAGCTTACCTCAAATGACAAATTTGAAAATGTATATGTCACATGAATATTAACATATATTAAAAGAATCGCCTCTTCTTACACTCCCTCCTTTCAAAATCGTTCATCTTCCTATGTTGCCAAGTCAAATCGCTGCCATTCTTCTTTCGTCCTGCAAAATAGTAAATAAACATCGTACGTTACCAATATAACTGAGTTAACGGATGTATATGGAAAGGGGGAAAACAAACAAAAAGGATTCGATTAAATTAAAATTAAACCTGATTAAGAAGAAGAACATGCATAGTAATGAAAATGGAAGAAGAATGATGCATGATGACAAAGCCAAGCAAGAACAATTTTAGGAGGAGTTTCTAATGTATGACGGACGAAATAGGAGAAAAGGGGAAAACAACAATGCGTGAGGAAGGAAACTAATTAAAGATAGATGAAGTTGGCAAAATTTTGAGGGTAAGCTTATTATTTATGGTGAAAAAAGGAAGAAAAGGAGAGCAATGATATGGGAGGAAATAAATTAATGGCAAAAAATGGAAGAAAAGGAGAGCAACAATATAGGAGAAAATAAATTAATGGCAAAAAAAGGAAGAAAAGGAGAGCAGCAATATGGGAGGAAATAAATTAATGGCAAATTATATTCATATATACTCATAATTCCTACATGCACCAATGTTTTAATTTGTTAAAATTTCCTCTATATAAGAGCTCATAGTCAAGATTTACACATAAATATGAGATTTTAGTTTCTACGTTTATAAAATTTCTAATTTAATTAGTTACCAAAATTTTGGAGTGGAGATGTGGCTGATAATATAAACCCATATATGACTCAATGTTGCTATTAGTATTTTGATTCATTCACTTTGTTTCACAATTTATCATATTCAACTTTTGTTTTCAACTGTTGATTCATATTACATTTTTTTTTTTCGAATTATTTACATCAAATTAAACACCAAGGATTATATATTGGTGGAAAGTATAAAAATTAAATCTCGAATTCATTAATATTGCCATAAGAAATTTTGGAGTAATTGGTAACATATTTGGTTATTTTGATGCAATTTTTTTATATTCCTATAATAGATGATATGTAATAATTGCACATAATTGGTGCTTGATTATGGTTTAAACTTTTATACATTTTCATATTTAGTTTCCAAAATTTATGCATTGAAGATGTTGCTAAAAAGGTAAGAATATTGTAAATCAAATTGTTACTGTAAATAATTACTACTTTAATGTCATATATTAAATAATGATAATGTAACTTTTGGTGATTTACTACCTTAATGTGATCATGAAATAATTGCTTAGAAATCATGCATTATTTGTACATTACTACCTTAATGTGTGACCTCTCTATCATTGTATTGCTTTCCTTGGATCCCACTTTATAATGCTAATCGCTTACCATTTTAATCATTTGTTCTGTTTGGGAATAAAATGATACAATATTTATAAATCAAACTATTAGAATATGAATATGTATGAAATTATGAATATATTGCAATAAATTATCAATATTTTGACTTGCAAATTGTTTTATACATAGTGTTTTATTAAAAATATTTTGATCATATTTAACCTTTATAATATAATATTACGATATGTAAACACAACGATTATAATAAAGGAAAATTCTATTCAAACGCCAAAAATCGCTTAACATACACTGTTTCTTTCCAACAAAAATCCATTTCTAAAACAAAATTTTTCTTAATTTCTTTTTTTAAATTTTACATAAAATCCATGAAACTAAACATAAAATAATGAAATTTGGTTAAAACTACATGTTTTAATAAAAAATTATTTTATCATGAAACCTAAAAATTCAATTATGACAATAATAAGAACTAACCGCTATAATTCAAAAGTGTTTTAACTTTTTTTACGCTAATTATTTCACTCAAATTGACAAAAACAAAATTAAAAGCATAAAATGATAAAATACTAATGTTAAAATAATATTTCAATTTGTTATATTTGAAGTTGGTGAAAAGAATTTCTACTTTTAGATAAATGGATTTTTGGTTTGAAAAAGATAGGATAGAAAACATGAAAATAAGTATAATTTTGTAAAAGACATGTTGTGTGTAAAGCAATATCTAGTGTCTAGTGTTTTATTACATTTTTTTTGTGTATATTTAGTATCTTTGGCGCATGAATAGAACTTGCCTGTAATAAACTATTTTCATCAAAATTATTCATATTTATTTGCAGTGGCAATCTTTGTGGTTTATAATCTGGCCAATCAAAAGAGACAATGTGGATCCATAAAAGAGATCACGTGGATTGAGTTTTGTACCGTTAGATATGATTTACAATTTAATTATTGTTTATCAATTCATTAACTATTAATTATTTAATATTTAAAATAATTATTAATAATTATTAAAGAAATGATTATGCAAAAACCATTACTAGAATATGTAAATGAAATATTTAATTCTAAAAAAATAGCTAGAATAATTTCTTCTGACACATCATCACACAACTCAGCATTATTTTTAACGAAATGTTAAATTGATATGATAAAAATGTGGAGGCTAATAGTTAAAAACTTCCCCTTCTATATACGTGTAGATAATTCATTTTACCTACCTTTAAATATTGGTAGATAATCATCCTTCAACAATTTTATAAAATTGACAATATTTACCTACCAATAAATTTTACCATTGAATATTGGTAGATAATGGTTCTCTTTACCTACCTATATTTATTGATAGGTAAAATATTGGTAGGTAAAGGTTAAATTTCTTGTAGTGAACAGTTTTACAAACTACATCAACATTCAAACAAACTTCAACCACAACAACTTAGAAGAGTACGACCAAACCATAGTCATAGAAACTAAGACAACTAAACACACGAACAGAAATTCCAAAATAAAATTAATATTAAACATGTACTAAACACAAACATCTACCACGGCCTAGGGAAAGGTACTGCTCGAGATTTATCAGCAATAATCTTGTTCAAGCGTCTTATTTCGGCTTGCGCTTCCAGTGCATATTGACGTCCACGTTCGCACATGGGAGGGTCAATCCACTGCTTAAAGTTACAACATTCAATTTAATCAGGACAAACCTTGTCATTCTTGTAGGATTCACAAGCAAAAACACGACGACCAGCATTTTTCTCAGTATTGGCAACAACCACGACCGATTCCTGTCCGCATCGGCAGAGAGGGTTGGATCTGATTGTACGTAGCGGCTGGGAAACCTTCCCTTCACGCACAATTTCTTTGCCAGGTCGTTGAGTAATGGAAACTTGGTCGTCATTTTCCCAGTTGTTCATATCTCAAATTGTGATTGTGTGGTAATTTACTTATGAGTTAATACAACATAAAACTGGGCCATATAAATAGATCTTCAAAGCCTATAGTGAGTCATGCTCATTGACTGCTCCAATCCTGCACAGTTCCCATAATGCAGTCATGCTTTATCAGTCAGTTGTCTTGTTTGGGTCGTCCTCAAAATATTTGAAAGGAGATTCCCTACAGTTGTATCAGTGTCCAGCTACATCAGTAATTATTTTACTGTCGTCTTAAGCTTTGATGTGCAGTGTATAGTGTTCAGTGGATAGGGTGGATTCCTTCTACTTGGAAATTGGCGTTACTTTATCTTTATGCCACTTTATTACATAGTTTGGTTGTATCACTTTCTCCTTTCTGTCACTTTATCACGTTTAGACCAGTCTTTATTGGAATTTAAATGGTAAACAGATTCCCATATTAGATAAGTCCTTATTAGGAATTGCAACATTTCATGTTTACCCCACATGTTGTCCCTATAAATATATACGGTTACTACGTTGTAGTTAGCTTGTACCAAAAATTTCACCAAAATAAAAAAATGTCTTCATGGTCATGACCCTCGTCAATGGATTCGAACTATGATCAAAACTTTCCTGAGCGTCCTCCTTCAAGTCCAAGAACATATATCGGTTGGAATATCGAATACCAAGAGCGGCACTATGAGGAATTGCGTCAAGTCTACCCGGAGTTGGCCCGCATGACGATTTGTCCACCAGTTGCTCATATTCCAGATGTAGGTCATCACGTAGTCCAAACTGTAAATGAAGAACACCTACAAGCGGCTATAGTCCCTCGTCCTCCGACTGTTCCAGATGAAGGTCATCAAGAGGCACGACGAGTTTCAGTAAACCAGTATCCTAACGAGCAGGTGGTTAACTCCTATCCCGTTTGTTGCCACTGTGGTTATGCGGTAGAGGTGGTAGTCCGGGCGGACGGAGAGAATATTGGTCGCAGGATCCAGTTATGCTCGCTATGGCCTAACGGATGCAATTATTTCGAGTGGATAGATGAGCGTTTCCCTCCAAGGGCAATTTCTTACGCCAACGAGTTAGAGCAAGAGAATAGGCGACTTCGAACCTCTTTGAATGAGAGTAACAATTAATGTGTTTGCGTTCTGAATCTACTATCGTTAGTTGTTGAGTCTTTACAAGCTTTTGTATCTTTACGCTTATTGTTGAATGTATCGGTGTTGTATCCTTAAGTTTATTGTTTGATCTATTGGTGCTATTGATAAAAATAAACAATACGAGTATTAACAATAACAAGATAAGTTACAAGGTACAACAGAAAGAGACATGAAGATAACAATGCAGTACAACCACTAAACCCAAACGAGATGCTTTTTACACACATATAACTACAATACAACCATCACAGTCTAACAAATAAGATAACAACAAGATCGCACATACTACATAAAATTACTACTACACCACACTAAAGGATAACATACAAATACATATAGCGATAATAACATATCACATAAACTGAATCTAAGGTATATCACCAAATATCCATGAATCATCCGCAAGAGGTGCTGCTTGTCCACTATAACCATGGTCATCGTCGTCATCATCATCATCGTCATCTACTCGTCGTATAGAATGATATCGCTCATCATCCGCAGCAGTTAGCTCGGTAATGCGAGCCGTCAACTCATCAACTGTGCGCTTATGCTATATATACATCGTATCTCGAAGACCAACATGCATAAGATATAGTTCCTCGTAGGGAAGAACAGCGGGATCTGGAAACTGTGTGACAGTAGGCCGTGAAATATCAACATACGTATCCGGATCGGATGTCCCCGGAATGCCCACGGTTCAACCATAACTCGTCGGCGTAGTCGAGTGAGGTGGCTGAGGAGGGTGTTGACGAGGAAGCTGACAAGGATAGCGAGGCGGCTGAGGAGGCTAGTGACGAGGAGGCATATGCAAAGTAAGGGTACTCTGAGACATGTCGCGTAAAACATATGGATCACCAAAAGGAGTGTAGGCGGAAGCACTACAAGAAATCATGCTTTTGGATGCAAAATGTAGCAGCGATTGAATGTAAATGCATCTATTTGGTTAGGCCTACTGATATTGTTGTGTTTTACATGTAATGGGCGGGATTTATTTTTTGTTCCCGCTTTACCACCCTATAATTTTCATTCTCGGAAAATTCTCTTCTGAAAAATACCTATTCCGCAAAATCTTAATTCTATCGCTCCGTCTTAATTTTCAAGTCATCCCCATCAATCCTTCCACCTTAATTTTCAAAACAATATCTATGAATCGCTCCGCTGCTTCTTCAGCTTCCCAGCCCCAATTCGCAATCGCTCGCCTTAGTTTTTCCATCGCTCATCCCAGCAATGTATTTTCTCATCCAAACAACTAGGTATTTTCCCAGCCCTAATTTTTCATTTACGATTTGAGCTTCCGTTTTTAGTATATTTTGGAGTTTCTTTTGGAATTTAATTTTAATTTGGACTACTGGATTGCTTTTATGCCTGAGTGGTGGTGTTCTCTATCAGCGGTCTACTATTAAAGAGGAAGAAGGTTAGCAGCTATTTTTTTTTGAAAGATGTTACTTTTATTTCAAACAATCATCAAATATCACGTAGGTCCTGCAATACTGTTAGCTAATTACAAGAATCAACTACGTACATAGCATTAGCATCAGTGGATTTGCTGGAGTAGTCTCATTAGCAGGTTCTGATCCAGGTACCTGGTCCATTAAGGGAGGCAACTGGTGTAAAGACCCGTAACTTCCCCGTAAAGGAAAGCGTCGGATAGTTCGAGAACAAACCACAACAGAACGCATACAGAAGAACATTTCATTGCTTATTACAACAATGCATCAGATTACAAGAATATACAGAGTATAAAAGAATATTACACAGAAATATCAGAGATTTAAATTACATTTAAATACATAGCAGCGGAAAATAATACAATACACAACTAGAAGGAGATATACGGATACAAAGCTTTCCGGATATCGTTCCAGCTGTAAACCAGGATCCTGTGAATATAAATCTGCAAAACCAAAACTACTAGCTGCCCGTGTCAAAATAAGGGCACCCAGAGTTTAGGTTAAAACAATAAACTCCAGGTCAGTCATGTGACTGGTGTGAGAACTAAAACAGTTATTAATCTTTATTTTTAAAGCTAGGTAAATCAAGGGACCACGCCGTATAACACGGAACGGGTTTCCTCCCAAGAATACCAGTGCATAAAACAAACAGCGCAATGCTAAATAAAGAAAAATGAAGCTGTTATAAGACCCAGGTCCCATCACACAATGCAACGCAGTCGAGGATAGGGTTTTCCCTTATAACAGCCAAAGAATGCTTGATACGTTTTAAAACAAATCATTTGATACTACTATAAGTGCATAGTGTATAAAAGAACTTCAAATCATAAGTATCAATCATAGGCGGCATGAGCGTCCCATGCCACTATGTCGCCATATATAGGTTTACAAATAAAACCGCAAAGTTACGTATTTGGAAATTGGATTTCCGTCTATGAACCGAGGCAAAAGATAGTCCTCAACCGATTCGTGACTCTCTAGCCCGAGCCACAGGGTCAGAGCGCATCGACCCTTGGAGCGATAGGGCCGGTCCACCGATGTGGATTAAAATGCCTGAACACTACGCTTCCCCACCCTATGGGGTGTAAATGAGCCAACTAAATGACTCCATCGGTTCGAGAACGACCGATCAATCCGAGGCGCCTCGCAACAGCAACAACCACATAAGTCAAACTCGTCAGGGCGTGTAAAACCACTGACGCCACTTCTAACTAGAAAGAAACGCATGCCCTCCCTGAGGTCCGTCTCCCGTTTTTGGTTCATACCGGGTGTGAAACACGCGAGGTAAACGTTACACAAAGCTACGCCACAAAGGCCGTGCTTTGATCATCACCACAAGGCTTTGCTTTTCAACAGAAGCCTCGATCAATTGCCACTTAGGCATGCCACACAGGCAATTCACTCCATGCGTTTGATATCCATCAATATATAACCCCTGAGCTCGTACGTCTCAGAGAAGGGCGTTAAGCAAGAGAATAAATTCTCCGCCGCCAAACAGATATATATTTAATAGAGATCAATCACACGGACTAAAATCCAATGTCAGACACACAGTCCATTTACAAGTCCGTTCTGGGTTTGAACGAAACCGGAGGCACCTAGTACCCCGCATATCCATCGATCTCCAAGTACGTCTGGACGATCACTAACTGTTTCCATCTTCTTGGGTGTACAGCCCAATCAAGATCATCAGTAATTACCCAAACGACGTGAAGACCTCCGGTCTTCGACCATCGTCTTCATCTTCGACTTATCGTCGTATCAGTTATTCAGAATGGGATAAACCCGGTCTTTCCGAATAACTCGCGTATATTTAAATAAGTGTTACACAAACACAACATACGCCTCATTCCAATTCATTAGTCACTAACCGTAAATTAATCAAGAGAATAATTCCCCAAATATTAACCCCGAAGGCCGAAACCAACATCAGATCAATATCCAGAAAACCATTCTGCTTGGCCAACCGACAGTTAGTTTCTAAATTTCACATTCATAGGGAAATGTTCCCATTAATTTTATCCAAGATAAATTTCTTGAATTTATTCTTCTTTCTATTCTTTTGAATTTCGATTCAACTAGCCGGGATTAACGGAACTTACCGAAGTAATCATTTGTTTTAATTTCCCAATCCCAACCTATTTATCCCATGAAGTAAAACTGGTAATACTTCATACCTAACACCACAGTGTTATCGGTAAATTCAATTACCATTTCACGTTCAAATCTAATTAAAGATTTAACTATCGCCTGGAGCAAAACTGGTGATACTCCATCCTCGATTCTTTCAATCTAATTAAAGATTCATTAAAACTCCACTTAGTTTTAATCTGTGACTGGGTTAAAGAATCAGTGTCATTTAAAAACACGGTTCACGATAAACCCAAAATCACATCTCAATCAGTCCCTAATTGTAAATTAGCAAGTGAGCAATTCCCTAAGTATTAATCCCGAAGGCCGAAACCAACATCAGATCAATGCCTCGGAAACTATTCAACTTAACTAATCTCCAGTTAGTTTCTAATTTTCATAACTCCTTTAGGTCTAAGAACTGTATTATTGAAGATACCGTTCACGACAACCCAAAATCACATTTCATTAATGATCGGGTTAAAGAACGAGTGTTATTTAAAACACTGTCCACGATAAACCCAAAAATCAATATCGATTCAATTCCAATTAAATATTATTTAATTGGTACACTTCATTAAATCTAAATAAAAAGATTTAATCATTTCTCAACTGGGTTCAAGAACAGTGTTAGTGAAGACACCATTCACGACAAACCCAAATCACATTTGATATTCAATATAAGGCTCTGAATAGAAAATATATCGGCTTATATTCAATATCAAATTCTACGATTAACAAATGTCGTATTGGAAATAACGATACTAATATATCTTTCAAATTTCCATAACAACACCTGTATAATCACGAATTCCAACATCGAAATATTCCGAAGACAATTTCGATTCAAATCCACTCCAATGCAATCATTGGAAATTTTGGTTATTTTTAAAACCCTTTTCAAATTCAATTTATTTATTTAAAAAAAATAAATAGAATTATATTTCTAGTTCAAAACTAGTTCATTTCGATAAAAATCTATTTTTATCTTTTCAAATAGGGAGTTTTTCATCCCAATTCTTTCTAAATCATTTCTTATGATTTTACACAAATTATTACTATTTTTAATAATTTTATCAAGGCCCGTACAGTCGATTTCCATCAATGGCCATCGAACTGCACTTACAGCGACCTTTTTCAAATTTGATTTGGACGTAACTCCAAATCCAACCGTTAGATTTCTAATTTCTAACATTCGTTAGAAAGCTCTTTTCGATACGAACCCAACGGTTCCGGTTTTAGGAGAATTCGACGGTCGGATCTCCCGTAATGTCCGTTTGAAATAAATGGTCGAAATTCACGAACTGCCGCGGCGCGGCGCGTTCTATTCAGGCCATTATATTATATATATAATATATATAATATATACTTCGTCGATTTCTATTTAAAACGAATTATATAAATAGTTTTAAATTCGTTTCAAAAGCAATTTCAACTTCCTTTTCAATTCAAATCAAAATTGAATTCTTCTTTATAAATTCGTTTTAAAATTCATTTCTATTCAATTCAAATTTCAATTCAATTTGAATTCATTTCAATTCGTTTTCAATTCAATTCAAATTCGTTTTCAATTCAATTCATTTTGAAATCGTTTTATATTCAATTCATTTCGAAATCGTTTTCAATTCAATTCATTTCGAAATCGTTTTCAATTCAATTCATTTCGAAATCGTTATATATTCAATTCATTTCGAAATCGTTATATATTCAATTCATTTCGAAATCGTTATATATTCAATTCATTTCGAAATCGTTATAAAATCGATATAAATATCGTTCACGTCAAAATGGCGTCAATCTAGTCAACACGACTTCATAAATTTCTATTTTCAAATATTCTATTTCAAATATTTCCTTTTTCAAAATAGTTGTTATTATCAAAATATTTCGTTCAACACATGACCAATCTCAATGGATGAGTACTGTCAACACATGAACGTTTATTTTATATTGATAAAGATGTAAATTTTATTACTAAAATATTTCGTTCAACACATGACCAATCTCAATGAATGAGTACTGTCAACACATGAACTTTTATTTTATATTGATAAAGATGTAAATTTTATTACTAAAATATTTCGTTCAACACATGACCAATCTCAATGAATGAGTACTGTCAACACATGAACTTTTATTTTATAATATTCTTTATTTTTCAAATTGGAATGAGGCCCAATCAATTACCATATAAAGTTAATTATATGGATTTTCATACAACACATGTATAATAGCATTGAAAAATAATCAACCATCAACCAAAGTGCACTACACTGTATAAGCATCAAATATAGATATCTAACGCTTATAACAGCCTGTCAATCAATCGATCGACATATTTAATCAATCAGGATGAGTGAACTGCATATTTCATCCCAACACCCGTGTAGGGTTTCAAACAATCAAACACATATTTTATTTGTGCAGTTGGGCGATGTGTAAAATTTATCGACCCAATCAATGTCCGTCAAATCAGTGTACATAAACAAACCGTCTGGTTTGTAAATGAATATTTTATTTATTCACATTCACGTTAAAAATTATATTTCTAACGACAAAACATTTTATTCCAACATATGAATTTCTATTCAGTTCATTCTTTAAATAAAACGATATTTTTATTTTTCTAACATATTTTAGAAAATTTCGGCGGCATAACGGCACGATACTAGAAACGGGACAAGACCTAGCCTTATCCCCGGTCTAGTGAAGGCCCACGCCATTCACACATCAATCAAACCATTCAATTTCACTCAAACAATTCAATTCAATCACATAATCAAACTAATCTATGTAACCAAACAAACAAGTCCATGGTTTGTGGACGATTGTGTCGGGTGCTACTAAGCACCGTCTGCATCCTAGTATATATATATATAACTAGAAAATAAATTGAAGAGTGAGAAATTCTCACCGAATTGCTATCCTAGCTCCACGGCACTTCATTGATATAAATCTTCTTCGTTCTCGCCCTTTTGTCATCTTCGCCCGTAGTCACTATATATATAAAAATCACATTTTTATATTTTGATGTCTTTAAAATAAAAATCACATTTTTATTTATTCACTTTCAATTTAAAAGTCATATTTTTATAATCACTTCATATATTTACAAATCGAATTTTTACTATGCTATTCAATATATAAAAAAAAAATCATACTTTTACTTCGAAGTTCAATATATAAAAATCACATTTTTACTTTGACGCTATATGGATAAAAATGCTATTTTTACACCGCTACTATATAGATAAAAATTCTATATATAAAGATCTCGCCTTTTCAACTATAAAGATTTCATCTTTATAAAAATCAGCATTTTATTTCGACGTATAGAAAATAAAAATCAGATTTTTATTTTGCTACATACACAAAGATGATATTTTTATATTCTCTATCCCATAAAGATTATATTTTTAATACTTTAAAAATATAAAAATCATATTTTTAATATTTCTATATAGTAAAGATTATATTTTTAACTCTCTACATACACAAAAATCATATTTTGACATCACCTACATAGTAAAGACTATATTTTTAATACTTTAAAAATATAAAAATCATATTTTTAATACTTTAAAAATATAAAAATCATATTTTTATTTCACTACTTTTCTCAAAATATCGTCTTTCCTATTATTTTTTTTTTAAAAAAATCATGTCTTTTGCCTTTTTACATATAAAGACCTTTACAGTTTTATAAATAAATAAATAATCAGTTTTAAAAATAAATAAAAAAAATCAGTTTAAAGTAAATAAAAAAAACAGTTTTTAAAATAAATAAAATTCACAGTTTAAAGTAAATAAAAAAAAAACAGTTTTTAAAATAAATAAAATTCACAGTTTAAAGTAAATAAAAAAAAACAGTCAGGGAACTTACAGGGGGGGGCTCGTCGGCGGCTCGGAGGGGTGGCGGTTCGATGTGGGTTCGGCGGTTTCCTGGGGGCTTCGACGAGGAGGGACGAAGGAGGGGCGGGTCTCGCGATGGAGGAGGAAGAAGGGGCGGATGCGAGGGAGAGGGGAAGAAGAGGAAGAGGCGGCGGCTGGTGGGGCTCCGCCTGGAGGCGCGGCTCTCGGGAACGACGAGCCCGTCGTTCTTCCCCTTTTTTTTTTTATTTTGATTTCATCTGTTCGAATGAAACAACGGGGGGGGGGGGGCAGAGGGAATATAGGAGAGAGATTTTTTTTTTTTTAAATTAATTTATTTATTTTATCCTAAAGAGTTGACTTTCAATTACGACCTCGAAACGAGGCCCACCGCCTGTGGTCTATAACGTTTTACCCCCATTCCGAACACAATGGGATATGCATCGCAAGCTGATTTGATCGTTACAATCAGTTTCCGTTAAATTTACATTTAAATCACTATATTGAATTTTAAACGTACATTTCAAATTACCGGGGTCACATTCTAACTCTAAAAATTCTCGAAAAATATTTTCTAGCTTCGTATTGACGATACGGTCCTAACAAAACTAGTTTCGTCGAATTCTGAGACCGTTAGAAAAATGGCCAATTTCCAGTCGATTAAAATCAACTGAAATGGTCAAAACACGTTTTCCTTTGCCACGCTCACATATTGATTCGAAAAATTATGAAATTTGAAACCTAGCAATAACTTGACATCCCGGACCCAACAAAACTGGTTTCGTCGAAATCCGAGGTCATTTGCAAAATGTCCATTTTTAAGGGCCTGAATTCCATAGCGACTATTCAGAATTTTCAACTGGACATATCTTTTGATTCCCGCTATGAAATTTTGATTTTTCGGGTTCGATAGAAAGATATTATCAATTAGATTCTAATGTTTTTGGTTTCACTAAAATCCAGATTGATTTGCACCCGGTACATTCAATTGAAGTTTGAAATCGAATTATCGAACTACCGCGCCATTTTCAATTCCTTTTTATAATTATATATAAATATTTATATTCTAACGACAACGCATATAATTAATACGCTCGAATAATATTTAAATTAAATTTCTCGTCGATATTATTTAAAATAATCTATTTTAAATAATCTAAATTCGCTAAAATTACCAAAATAAAAATTTTAAACTGGCCCAGATTTTCGGGTTGTTACAACTGGCTTCTGGTCTAATCAATCACACAAATGCCAATCTTCATCTAAACGAAGAGATCGCTTCTATTTCAAATGTGAAGCCGTGGTGTTTTCTTAGAAGTTCTAACGGAAACAGCAATGTGTTGCTATTAGTGCAACGCCTCTTGATGAGCAGAATATCTCATTTTCACCTTTTGTTTCACTTCCGAATAACTTTCGAATAGAAGAATGCACCACATTTTTACAACCTTTGTTTGAGGACTTTAAACTTTGTAAGTATTTTGGGTTTACTTTAATTTAGTTTTGACTAATTCAGGCTGCTAAAATGCTTCATTTATTTGTAGGAATATTTTGGCTTTAACGATGCATCAGATGTTCCCAATCTCATTGGAACGATCGAAACCCCTTATATTCCATTTTGCTGCATTTTTATTTTGAAAAAATACAGCAACAATGATATGATCTATAAAACCTTTTCACGTACTCCTGCGAATGAAAGCTTACTGGACAAATTATTTAGGTAAGTCATGTATAATATTAATGGTTCTAGTAAATAGTAATGCAGTTATAGCAACTAGTAAAATGACAGAAGTTTGATGATCTTTCAGCATTAGGAAGGAAACCATATTCATCGACTAGGCAGCATATCCTCGTTATAAAGCTCTAGAAGTATTTGCACCTATTATTCTAAATGGAATTCATTTGTATTACATTATTCTTTCAAGAATGCAGAGAGCACTATTCAAACTAGTGTTGTAGCAGCTGAGAATGAAACAGGAATAATTATCTCAAGGCACTCGAAAATAAATAAAAGTGTGCCAAATATAAAGTTTCCTGTTGAAGGTGAACTTATGCATTCTTATCTTTAATATATCGTGTTTGAATCAGAAATCTTAATAGCTTGTTGAACCTCTATGTGCTTGTTTCAATCTTGCATTATGCTGCCTTGAGCTGGAACAAATTGTTTTGGTTCTGACTTTTGTTCAACTAATGTGTGCTAGTTCAGCGCTTTTCTGTTGAGCGCATCTCTGAGTTGCCATTAGCATACTGCGATGTTAGTTGACTGCTTAGGCACGAGTATGTCAATCATTGCATTACACTATTTTGGCCTGGTTTCACATGTTGCACTTGCACTCAAACATTACTTATGCAAATTTACACATCAGAGATGGGGATTTGCACATATTTCAGGTTCTTGAGTGTTTTTTATGAAATTTAATAGTTTTTATTCCAACTGACAAGGTGATTAGTGCTTTTCTACATATGAAGATTTTGTTATTGATGCAATATGGGATGAGGGGTTATGAATCAATATCTTGATTAACTGTAGCAATCATCTCCAAATATTATAATAATAATAGTAGTAGTGATTTTAATAATAATATTTTTGTACGTGTATTTATGTCTGATATATATATATATACATACATGTGTGCATGTGTGTGGGTGTGTATATGTGTGTGTGTTTCTCCAGTAAATGGCTTTTTCTAATGTGGCTGCTGTGTCGATGTTGTGGTTGTTAACCTTGAAATACCGCATAATTAGTTGGACAACTTCCCTATAAGCTCCGAGGCAAGTTGCGTGTATCTCCTTTTATTACGATGCCCCTGTCATCCATGTATTTCAGCCAGTCAATTGCATTTCTCTGCACGACACTGCTGTTTTTGAATAAGTTTGAACTTGCTTACTCACGCTTCATAGTGAGTTAAGTTCTGCAAAGGTTAATGATCTAGCTGGTATTTAGTTATGTCAGGAGTAGTTTGAAGGTACAAAATTTGTTTGAATCTATATCCAAAAGCACAAAAAATATGTTTGAGAAGTAGAAGTTGCAATTTTGTTATGTATATAAACTCTTTATTTTGCTTTTGATGGAACTATATTTCACATTTCACAAACTATTTATATGCGGATGCTTGGTTTCTGTATAGGGAAATTTTGGTTTGGCTCTCAGTAAGTGAGGTTTCACCAAAGAAATCAGTGAGGAGGTCTAAATACAATTTTTTTTGTTTGAATTTTTTTTTGAATCCTGACATACTGGAATTTTATACTAGCATGATACAGAGGCATTAGGTTGTAGGATTAAAAAATCAGCGGGAGATCAGTGTCAAATTGTTCTGCTAACAAATAACAGTACATACTGCTTTATTTGGAAACATATTTCTCTAGATAAAGACGTATAAGTGTATAACATTGCATAGGCATTAAATTATATTTCCAAGTCTGCATTAAAAATTTCAGTCTGATTTCTATTTAATTTTAGAGAAAATATACAAATTATATTATTATATATTTTGTGGATATAATATTATATTTTTATGTGTGTGTGTGAAAGAGTGAGCAAGTGTGTTGTACTTTCGATGCTACTTCGTGTTTGCTTACTAGGCGAGTGCTTATCTCTACCTTTTGTCAGCTCTTGCTTTATATGACTAACAATAATGGGTTTTGCATCGCCCATAAAGACTTAAGACTAAATGTAGCATATTTCTGTCGCCCTTTTGTTGAATTTGAGTCTGAGCCCACATAAAGTTCTGCATTTCTGAGTTGTATCCAAGGTAAAACACACTATGACATTTTTTTTACTGAAGAATGAAATAATCATTGTCCTATTGTCTATTTGTGTGATTTGGGTGCTTACCGTGCAGGACTTAAAAACACTCATACACACAACAAGTTATTACCTTGTTATAATCTAAAAAAGGTGGCTAAACTAAGCAAATTGACGATTGATTCAATCCAATGAGAGTTCCATACTACGTAGGCCTAAGATACATGTTAAATACAGGACTCATAACAAGCATGCAGCTATAAGGTTGAGTTTTAAATAATAAAAAGTTTTGAGCACTTGAAGATGTTGTACGAGTGGCGTATTTTTTTTATTTTTTTTTTGAAAAAACAAAAAATAAAATATATAGTTTAGGTGTCAAAGGTTACATTCTACAATCCTACTAACATACCGTTAATTAATAATCGTAGTCAGAAGATTGCATTGACAACTTAATTAATTGTTACTTGCATTGACAAAAGTAAAAATATAGTTTAGGATCATATTACACTTGACTTCAACTCTTTTGTAAACATCAGTTCTTAAAAGCTCACCATATACCATAAAAACTTATGTATGGGTTAATACTGAAAAGCCCCTATCTTTTGATATATTCAGAGCACCGCTGAGATGATTCCTCTTAATATAGGTGCCATTTAAAATTTTGAACGGATGGATTATTCTTCATATCCAATGCCAAAATCAAGTCAGCTTAAAACACTTAACCATCATAATAAGTTGGTTCTTGAGGATTGGATATTATAGTTACAATTAATAATCCTTTGTTGATACGTCGAACATGATAATGCAAGTTTATCATTCTTTGACTCACACAAGCTTGTGGCCTTTGTGCATGGAAAGTTGAGTTAGATCTGTAAGAGGATGGAATAAAGGTTTTTAACTCAAGCTTATCTACTGGAAAAACCGCACTGTAAAGCAGTCTACCGGAATGTGATAAGAAATGAAGTAGGGATGATCACAATAAGTTTATATTAATCTTTTATAAAAATTAATACTTACAGCATTTTTATTAGCATACTTACAGGAATAAGGTAGGAATGTGATAAGTGCACTATTTAGCTATTCCAGCGTCGTTGTTATAGGGCGGTCATCACAACCAAATCCAATACACTCAATTGCAATACAAAGGTTTATCCAGTTAACTGCCTAGGCTTTATCTTTAGACTTTTGAAACCAAAAAAAGGAAGACTGGAACAAATTCACTGATAAAGTTAGCACGAGGTTACCCTTTTAGAAAGCAAATTGTCTCCCTATAGTGAAAAGAAAAGTACTTATTAATTTGATATTATTAGTACCGATTTATTGGCTTTTCTTTTATCAATTTCATTCTTGGGTAAATTAAAAATTGATAACGTTAGACGTTAGTTCCTCTAGAAAGGAAACTATGAATGTTCTAATTTATATCGTTTAATTAACTAGGATCTTGTTTGCAGACATAAATTTCAAAGAGGGCTTGGCACTATTAATGGAAGCATTGAATACCTCCATGCTTTACCAATGGATTGAAAATTACCAGATGACAATAATACATTTTGGAAAGAAATTATTATCAACTATCATTATAATGGTTTGAGAAATCTTTATAAAGCAGATGTTCATTTTTGTATCTTCTATAGAAACATTACTGACTTGAATCGGTTTTGCAGAGTTGGACTCAAATTCAATAGCTCACTCGGGAAATAAACATCCTTTTGGAATGATAATTGGGCCTCTCCCACTGCTTTTAATCATGAATTCCCTTATGTCTATATGGCTTCGAAGGATAGGAATGACTTAATTATAGATGCGTATTGGCCATAAGAGACATGCAAGTGGTATATTATGTTTAATCAAAACCTAACTGGAAATGTGCTAGACCAATATATGAACCTCATTAATGTTTTTGTTCATATTTTTATAGGTGACCTTCTTGATCAAATGTTATGGATTTAAGATAAGGAAAAGGTATATACGTCCAAGTTCATATAAAACATCCTGATCATTTCCAAATCCGAAATGTTTATTACTCCCTCCAGTTCAAAATAATTGACGTTTTGGAAAATTTCACGCATATTAAGAAAACTAAAAAATGACATAGTTATCCTTCGGCATATTATTAAATGCACATTTATTCTTCATCAAAGAACGCACAATCCATGCATCTTTTGTTTACTATTGGTGCATTGCATGTAAATGTTGCATTGGAATTAAAAGATAGCAGTATTAATTAATGAGCAACATTTTCAAAAAGGGTAAAATAGAGAATAAGGTGTTGTTTTGTTTCAAAACGTCATATATTTTGCAAAAT
The DNA here is from genome assembly GCA_030737875.1 of Allium sativum. Classification (NCBI taxonomy): domain Eukaryota; kingdom Viridiplantae; phylum Streptophyta; class Magnoliopsida; order Asparagales; family Amaryllidaceae; genus Allium; species Allium sativum. The sequence continues at coordinate 471,498,342 of CM060923.1, read as the reverse complement.
GGTCTAAACTTTAGAAAGTCATGTAATTTGAACTGGAGGGAGTATATTAAACCCATTTGGAAAATAAATGCACCTTTAAAAGAAATAATACGCGTTTAGATCGTCGTGCATGGTAAATTAAATATAATTAATGATCTACAAACTAAAGTAGCTAACATATTAATCTCAACCTACACAATTTCTGGCTTTAGCCTCTGAAACCACAACACGTCTTTTCTTCTATTGTTTATTCCCTCGATATATACTCCATGCTATTATGGACATTTTTCAAATCAATATAAATAATTGTACCCCTTCCATATTTGAATATTAGAGTAGGTTTAGATTTACTTATACAAAAACATTAGGGAAGATTTTAGGCAATCGATATTCAGTAACATGTTGGAGCATTTGGAAAGAGAGAAACCAAAAGAATATTCAATAATCCACATAGAAATTCTAAATCTATTTTGTACTTCTTTGCTCATCACATTTAATTTACTTTTGAATAGGTTCCTATAATCAACAACCTTGATGGAGAGATCGCACAAATATGATCACGGATGTCTCTACATCCCATACTAACCTGTATACTGCTTGATTACAGCTTATTATATGTGGTAGTTTTTTTTCATCTTATAAAAATTACGGGTATGTGTCTGTAATGTGATAACCACTAGATAATATTGCTTAGTTACAACCAGAATTTTAATTGGATTTACTTGAAAAATCCACACTGTGAAGCAGTCTACAAGAATTGCAGCTGCTAAAATGTGATTGTTGATAGGACGTGTCAAATTCTTTGTGACCTTATTATATGTGGCAATGGGAAGTGCTCATACAAATTATTTTTCTATGGTCAACTCTCTTTCATTATCCATTAGCAGCAAAAACTGTCTTATACCTTGCCGTTTTCTATTTTTCTTTTTAATTCATAATCTGATGCAGAAGCAAATGCCGATTCAAACCATTCGTCTTATGAAGCTCTTAAATTCACTTATGGGATACTGACCACGTTCACTCCATCGGTACTTATGATCAACTCTTGAACACTATATTGATTACTCTCTCATGACAAATTAAATTTCATCGATTGAAACATAATTCCTTAGCTTTTGATGTTATATCTGTATCGTTTCTAGGATGGCATGAAAGTTATAGAGTCATATATGGAAGTTTATAGGCAGGACTGGAAGATTTCATCTAAAACGGAGACCATCACAAAAGGCAGTCAGTTGGTTGGTTAGTTCTTCTTATGAACCTAAGCAGAATTCTTCTAACTTATTAAAAGAAATAGATGTGATTTTGTTTAAGTAGCAATAAACCTGGAAGCATGTATGCTAATTGACATGAGTTATTTATTCTTAAGCCTTCTTTGTAGGAGTAAGGTACTTGACTTTTACATGTTATGAATTTGTTCCTCATTCACTCAAAAAGTTCAAACTCACTATGCCCGGTACGATTGTAAACTATATAGGACCAATAAATACCTTTCAATCATGGAAGGCAAAAGGTTAAAATTTTAAGTACAAATGCTCGAGTATGACTGTAAATGAAAGATATGTGAATGTAAAGATTACATAAGAGCAGCATGATATATACAAGCCAAGTCCGTCTTAATGAGGAATCTGTCCACACATTGGGCTGAGGCAACATGGACAAGAAGGGGGAAGCAAAAGTTTGAACTGGTAAAAATAATAATGTAAAATTAAAAATGATATCATGCTAAAGAGATTTGTTAGTTGTTTCTTTACATCATGCAAACAATTATGAGCTACACTAATGGTGGTTGTTGTTCCATAGGCAGGCCTTCTAGAATGCTGGATTTGGTGGAATGGTAGGTGCTGCACTTTGCTGCCACATGGATGTCGATAGGTTATTTTTTTTTATTCCAATTATCTACTCTACTATATGGATGCCGATAGTGTTGAAAAATAAACCCAATTTATTGTGTCTCGTAATTTGTTGTGTCTTTTTAGTCAATAGTTATGTCTTCTGTTTAATTGTCTATGTCTTTTCGTTTAATGTTGTGTATTAATTAATTGGTGTCTATTGGTATGTATAAGGGTGTGTCTAGTCTACTATATAAGGGTTGTCATATTTTGTTGTAAGTAATGCAAGAAATATTGTAAGAAGTATTGCAAAAAAATTAAGCATCCTCCTCCTCTTAAATTCCAACAATTGGTATCGGAGCGTTAGGTTGAAACTATGACAATGTATTTTTCTCGTCGTTTGTTCTCACAAAAGCAAATTTCGAAGAATGGAGTGATAAAAAGAAAAAAGAATTGATCTCTAAAGGGCTTTGGGAGATCGTTGCGAATGGCTATGAATGGCCAAAAGACGTCAAAAATATGACAGAGAAAGGGAGTGAGGCATTCACAAAATTGAGATGGAAAGATCGTTGTGCACAAGCTGCAATGAGTGAGAACATTGATGAAGAAGCTTTCGACCATATTATTGGAGAAAAATCCGCAAAAGAATCGTGAATTTTATTAAAGGAGATTTATGGTAAGGAAGATGAGAAGAAAAATAGTGAGGAGGAGAGAGATGTTGAAGCCGAAAAATTGGAAGACGAGGCCATAGACATTGGCCTTCCCGATGCAGAGGATGATCTGAAAATTGTCTTGAATGACGATCCAGTTATTGGAGTAGAAACCCATGAAGTGGGGAATGAAGACAACTTGATGGCCTATGGTAATAACGAGTCTAATCAAGATGGCAGTCAAGCCATCAGTGATGGGGATTTGGAGAGGAATGAAGATAGTTTGGAGAACGCAGTTGAACTGGATGGATTTAAAGCAAATGAAGCAGCTAGGAGCAGCATTGGGAATTTTAGGCAACAACAGTCAATGTTTAAGTATGTAAGGTCTGACACTCTTGTAGTCGATGTTCCTGGTCAAATCCATTCGTTGCAAATTGCTTCAAGTCTCTCTAAAGAGAGCTGTGAGCGTCTTCATTCACGTGATATGAAACTTGGAAAAGAATTTATGGATGGTAAAAAGATAGATTTCATCACTGTGGGTGGTAGAACTTCAGCATATGTTCCAGAACTGGAGGAGCTGACTGGAGGTCACACTGGAAACAAAGCATGCAAAGGTAAGATTAAAGTAGCAAAACCTAAAGACCCTACTAGTGAAGAAGCAAAAGACGAGCAACGGATGAGAAAGAAAGCTTGGAAATTTTCTATCCTTCTGCCGAAACATGTGAGATATAAAATCAAAACCGAGATGTTCCCGGAAGTTCTTTGAAGTTTGAAGAAATAAAAAAGTCAAAATGATTGAAGAATTGGGTTTAAGGGGGGATGTTGAAAAATAAACCCAATTTATTGTGTCTCGTAATTTGTTGTGTCTTTTTAGTCAAGAGTTATGTCTTCTGTTTAATTGTCTATGTCTTTTCGTTTAATGTTGTGTCTATTAATTAATCGGTGTCTATTGGTATGTATAAGGGTGTGTCTAGTCTACTATATAACGGTTGTCATATTTTGTTGTAAGTAATGCAAGAAATATTGTAAGAAGTATTGCAAGAAAATTAAGTATCCTCCTCCTCTTAAATTTCAATAGATAGAATTTATTTGAAGTCATCATCTGCAACTATATATATATATATATATATATATATATATGTGTGTGTGTGTGTGTGTGTGTGTGTATATATATATATGAAACAGGCTGATAACAGAACTTAAGCTCCCTCCTCAAGATGCTTACATCAAGCTTCGACGTACTCTTGAAGTTATCAATGATCTGCCATGGAATTTGCAGAAGACCTCAAGACTTCACTAATAGTTACACAGACCATTCTAGTATCTTGTTAGGAGTCCAGTTCAGATAAACTTGATCTTGCCGATTGATGTGAAACAGAACCTGAATCCAACCTGTCACAATTAAGTAAAAGAATCTGGTAAAATTCCTTCTTTAGTCTTTTTACTGCTGTTTGCATTAAACTTTATGCATCTATCAAGTAGATAGGCTTTGAAGTGAATTTAGCATATTCATTAGATGGGAAGAAAACCATAGCACATTGTAAAGCATGAACAGCTTGGCAGAAATTGTCAGCCTCTTCCCTGATTTTGCGGAACAATGTGTTTATTTTAGATTGTGGAGAGGTGAGGCTCCATTTGGAAATGATTAATTCAACAGATAATGTTTTCTCTACCATCAGTGTGGGGGATTTTTTTTCTTTTTGTGATGTGGATGAAGGACTATGATTGATTAATTTATGATGTCGCCTAATGATATCTTAATCAGCAGTTACGAAAAGGTTTATCTATTCTCTTACAGTTTGTTATATATGTTGCTTTGTGCTGGCCAAATTTGGAGTGCAGTTTTGTTGATAGTAATGTTAAATTTGTTGCATGACTTAAAAACATGAAAGATATCATATTTATTGTACTTTTCCTGCTAAAAACAAGCGTTTTGTTAGAGATATGAGGAAAATTTCTTTGAATTTCGTGAGTAACTTAGGAGTTAGGAATCTTTTGTTGTCTGGAGTTGAGTAACACACTTCACCAATACTCGATTCTTGGAAAGAACGTCTTGTATTGTCAGCTCAAGAAGAAGGCAAGAAAAATACAATATTTTCCTCTTCGATTTAACTACTTTTAATATTATTCTTATATTTCATAAAGTAATATGATAACCTTGTAACAATACAAATGCATCTAGTTTAAGTTTAACTTAATGGCATATATATATATATATATATATATATATATAAAAATTCAAGATCGTATATACATGTAAATTATCAGGACTTGTTTGTAATTCTAACCGTTGACCGCTATACTTATGTACAGGTAATTAACATTTCCAAAGTGAAGAAGAGCCGCATCAAAAAACTATTGGTAATTAAGCCATAAACAAGAGTAACTATTACGTATTATGATATTTTGTTCATACTAGTTATGTAACATACATACATATATATACATACATACATATACACACACACACACACACACACACACACACACACATATATATATATATATATATATATATATATATATATATATATCAATTTGAGATACATAAATTATCAGGACTTGCTTGTAATTTTAACCGTTGACCGCTATACTTGTGTACAGGTAATTAACATTTCCAAAGTGAAGAAGAGCCGCATCAAAAAACTATCGGTAATTAAGCCATGAACAAGAGTATAACTATTATGTATTATGATATTTTGTTCGCACTAGTTATGTGATATATATATATATATATATATATATATATTCGAGATCATATATACATGTAAATTATCAGGACTTCTTTGTAATTCTAACTATTGACCATTATACTTGTGTACAGGTAATTAACATTTCCAAAGTGAAGAACAACTGCATCAAAAAAATATCGGTAATTAAGCCATAAACAAGAGTATAACTATTACGTATTATGATATTTTGTTCGTATTAGTTATGTAGACTTGTTTGTAAATAGTTGTGGTATGTGGATTCATTTATTTTACCAGAATACCATAATTGAAATGATTATGGATATTATACTTGATTATGCGATAAATGTGTTTTTCTAATTATTTGAATATGGTGGCTATCGATATTGGTTTGAAAATGATAATCATGTGATTAATTATTTGTTTTAATACGGCTATTATATATAAGTGATTGTTGAAAATGATACAAACCATTAACAGTAAGTTGTTGTGATTAGAATGCGTTGTATATCAATCAATAAGTTTTAATATTGTTTCAGAAGTGCTACAGGAGAAATTGTAATTAAAAAAAAAATTGTAGTAGCACAGGAAAAACGCTACAAAAAATAAGAAATAAGGGTGCAAGTACCATTTTGGTTGCGTTTTTAAGACGCTACCAAAAAACTTTTTGTAGGGTTTCAGAAATGCTACAATATATTCATTTTTGGTAGCGTTTTCTACAACGTAACTAAAACTTTTAGACTTTTAGTTGCATATCATGTCGTAGCGTTTATCGAAACGCTACTACTAGATTTAGCAGCGTTTTTTCAACGCTACTAAAGACCATTTCTGGTGTAGTGAAGGACAAACAAAATCAACTCCGGCGGCATGTACAAACGTTGCCGTATTAGTACGCTCATAAAAAGATCCCCAAAAAGTAATGTAATCTCTACCGGTAATGATAAATCTATCAGCTGGCCACCACTCACCGGCATACCGCTGTAAATCAGCACTAGAATAGACATGTAAATGACCTGTATCAGGGTGGGGATCATCGGGAACAGCGTCGACATCGAGTAACTGTCGCCAATAGTGCTCCCCCAAGTACCAATAACATCCTAAACCGGGTGGTGACGATACCAACGGAAATCGTCTACCAGACAGAAATAGAGCGTGCTACTGCGCTGGGCCTAGCAAGAACGGGGAATCAACCAACGGACGCCACAGAACTGACTCTCGTGTGGTCCTCATCTCTATCTGAGTACGAGCCACTGCAAATACATGACGGCAATCACCTCCTGGCACAACGCGCCGATTCTCGGGCGCCCAAGCTTTCGCACGAGGGTAGAAATGTGATAGTGTAGGATCCAATGTCGGAAATGCCATGTTATGAAAGTACTCAAAATACCAATACTGCAGAACCTCCCAAAAACCAGTAATCGACGAACCACGAGTCCTAACAGTGCGCTGCTGGTCCAAACCCCTATACTAATGAGCTAAAATCGGCGTACCCCAGTCATATGTAATGGGAGTACTGTCGAACGACATGCCCGCAACAACAACTACATATCCACATGGCAATGTGTTTGATGAATTCATGAAGAATAAATTACCCATCATATATAATATAAACAATCTAAGAATCTCTAAGTGGTGAACTGCAGGCTGACGTTCCACTAAGTCCATTACGGCTTGCTTCATGAAAGAGGTTCTGATATGATGATTGTTTGTTAAGCCTCCCCTCGTAAGTTCAAATGTGGAAATATACTAGCTAATAAATCATACCGCTGATATAGCTCATCATATGGTAAAGTGGCACCCTGACCAATTGGTATGCCAGTAAGCATGGTAAAATCCAGTGGCGTAATACCCATCTCTCCAAAACTAAAGTGAAATGTATGTGTCGTTTTCCACCAACACACGGCTAAAGCACCACATAATTGAACATCATTATTGTACAGGTTTTCAATACCTAAGGATGCAAATTAAAAATATTAAAATCAAGAAAATATATTTCATTTTCTAACATACGTAAAATGTAAGTGGGTGCATAAAAATTACGTACTCAAGAAATCTCTAAAACCAATACTTCTAAGATATCCTGCAATAATTCCGTCTGTGTCGTACGCACGAATCGTCTTATACAAACGGACGATACTAACCCAAGATCCTCGTGTATGATCGGTACGAGCCTAAAACATATAAAAAAATAACTAATGTTCATACGACACACTTCTTGATCAAATACCGACTAATACACTAACCAGATTAAGAAGTTATACCTCAAACAACGACTTTAAGTTATCGGTAAGGTGTCTTTCCCCTTCAGGCAGTTCGTGAAAATCAGCCAACGTTTTATCTGCAGACAAATTAACATCGATGTGTAGATCTAATGCAGTATAAACACCGGCTTTAGCAAGCTGTCTTCTCCGAACGGGTTTTGAACGACAAGCGTCGGTTGGACAAGTGTCTTCAACCGGTTCATTCTCCCCTTGTGCATTGTTGTTGGAGGCATTACGACTTCCAGAACCAAAAATAGCTTTACCCAATCTTCTCATTTTTTTTAGAGGAATGGAGCTTTCGGTGGAGGAAGAAGGAAGGAAGGAGTGGCGGGAGTGTTTGAGAGAGTGCAAACAAATAGGGAGGGGAAGGGGGGACCGACACGCGGCGGTTAAGGGTTAAAACCCTTAACCGGTGTTGGGAAAACCGGTTAAGGGTGACCGGCTTTCCCAACACCGGCCAAGGGTTTTAACCCTTGGCCGCGTTGCGGGAGTTGCTCGTGCCAACCCCCTCGAATTGACCACGAGCAACCCCCCTGTTGGGGATGCTTTCATCATCTACAGTGTCTGCTCCTCGCTTAGTGCCCCGCCTGAACCCAGCAAGCCGAAATATCTTCATCACCAACCTCTCCATCTCTGATTTCACCATGAACGACGCCAACCTGACCGCCCAAACAACAAGGTGGGGCTGGCGACGAAAGGGTTCTCGGTAGTGAAGTTGAACTACGGGACAATGCGGGTGTTCCAACAGAGCGTTGAAAGCTCGAAGGTGATGAGGTCGGCGTTGGGAGGGGGTGGGTGAGGTAGGGCTTGTTCGGAAAGTTGACGAAGGGCTAACTTGGACAGAGACGTGGAGAACGGAAGCGTGCACAGCAGGATCTGATGTCAGTTTCTACAGTTCCATCTGGAACTCGGTCACGGTGAGCCTGGCAGGGTCGCCTCTCATCTTCAACATATCAGCCCGAAACCAGAATGAAATTTTAGGCATATTCTATGACGAGATGTTCCGTTCAGTCTACTAGTATGAAAGGGTCGTATCTGTTGCTTGTGTTTATCATGCGTTCTTCCAGGACCCTAATACCACAATCCTCATCAACACGGAAATGGGTCCGGCTGAGGGTGGGCGCATGCTGAATCTGATATCAGGGGACATAAGAGAAGTCCTTGGTCATCATAAGTTAATTAGACTCGTATAATTATTGATTAAGATATGTAGTGCGAGCCAGAAGTTGAACTGAAGAGCGAAGGAGAGCAATATCGTAAGTAGTAACCAAAACAGGCTTAAATATTCCTCGCACAAACTTCATTACAATATTGCTGATCTGAAAACATATTATAAATAAAAAAACAAAACTAGAAAATGTTACAAACGAATATGAATAGGAAGTGTAACAAGAAATAAAGGCAGGCAATTCTATACTGGTGATGGCGGTTCATCATGCATGGTGGTGCCTCTCCACCTTTGGCATAGCGCAATTACGTGTAGCAGCAAAATATAGTTGAGCCTTGGTCGTCCAGTATCGCTCATCATTTTGGAAAGGAAACAATGAACAAGAAAAATAAGAACGATGAAAACAGAAGGCACATACGCTATCCACGGAAAACCATCCGGACGGTGACGAATAACATCAGCAATGGAAGAAGAGGCAACCATCAAAAAAACAGCTGCATGTTTATGCCACATGTCAAACCAGTCGGAGATAACCTCAGAAAGCAGTGCTGCAAGGAGTGAAGAAACGAAGACATCAGTGGGATTTATGTATGCAGGTCGGTTTGCGCATTGAAGAAGAGCGTTTAAACTACTGACTATATTAAGTTTTTTTGGTTCTTTCCCAGAGTTCAAGTTTTTAAGTATACAGTTAGTGATATTAAACTACTGACTGATCTTTCTTAATTATATCTAAGTATAGAAAGTAATTATTAATTTTGTTACACAATTTTAACAGATAACAGGGTTACTAATATATATCAACATGTTTGCTGAAAATTTGGAAGATGGATGATTAATCGACTTTCTGGTTAAGAATTTAATGGGTGATCCACCAGGTGGATACATTTTAGCTCACGTGTAGGTTCAGGTATCCATGCTTGTTAGCTTTATTCAAGTGTCAAATACTGCTTCACTTAACCTTAGTGAAAAGCTGCTTTCACTAGTAACTTTTACCTACTTTGTAGCAGAGTCTATCTAGTGTAAGTTGCACTACACAGTCTCCTTCAAAGAAACCGAAAGTTACAAGTGAAAGCAGCTTTTTCCAAAGGTTAAATGAAGTAGCATTTGACACTTGGATAAAGCTAATAAGCATGGATACCTAATCCTGTGCGTGAGTTAAAATGCATCCACCTGGTTGATCACCTAGTAAATTATTAACTAGAAAGCCAAGTATGTGTCATCCGAAGATGATGATTCAATAGCTTTAGATGTTGGAGTAGGTATATATAATTTTACACTTAACTCTACGTAGTATATTACATAAGAATTGAATGGACATGTTGTGTGCACATGTACGATGCCTTGATAAAACCATGTCCATATATATTGTGTGCATATGGTAGTTTGATTTAACTCTTACACTTCCATATGTATTATGTGTAGCCATAAATTTGGAACTTAAAATGTTGTTATGTCCAAGATCACTACTCTTTGATCAACAAAAATGCATGATTTTGTAGTGGTTATATATATCCCCTTTATCAGCAGATGTTCATTCAGTAAAACTCTGCATAGTAGATATTTAATGGTATTTAAGCACAACATGTATAATTTAGGCTGTCAAGACCGAGTTTTGTGTGTGTCAATGAAAACAAATCCTTACCGTTATACCTTTTGTAACTGATGTTCAGCGCTAAGTACATTCCCTTCGATATATTTTTTTAAACATCATTGCTGTTTTTTTTCTTAGATATGAACTATCTGATTTTAGAGATTCATGAAATATACATTTCATTTTCCAAATATACCTCCACAAAACACAATAAAATTGTAGTAGATATAAGGTGATATCTGAAATTTGACATGATATCATCTTAGATATTCTTTTGGTTTATCTGTTCCTTTTTGTGTGTATAGGAGGATGTTCTCTATGCTAGGGTACAAACTACCGATGCTGCAGAGATTCTATTCAGGTGATTCTTCTTTTGGGTTAGCATTTCTAACGACTATCAAATTTCCACTTCTGTCCACAGTTAATTGCATTTAAAAGCCTATGGTCATAGCAAAACCAGATTACAATGTGTATTCATTCATCTTTGAGACATATACTGATCGGCTACACAAACACCTGGATGGGGCTTAAAGTGCTTTTTTTTCCCTGTATTTTAGTTTCTCTGTATTAAACACATGGATTCGTATTTAAGTTTCTCTGTACACAAAGACACTGATCGACTATACAAAAATAGAAAACTTGTTTCCGAACCGAATGCTATTTTGGTTTCTCTGTATTCATGTTTGCATCTCAGTCACTGTGACTTACAATGTCGATCTCCTATCCAGTGAAGTACTTAGAACTTGTATAATGAATTCATATGCAGTCCTGTTAGAGAAAAAAGAAAAAGCGGGGAGGTGTATGGCTATACGATGTTGGAGCATGTATATAGAACTTAATACTTCGTAGTATTTCACATAAGAATGGAATGGATGTTGTCTGCAATGTTTTCTATAAATTGTTGGTATGGCTTTTGAAAGTATTCCCTGACACTTGTGTTTGCTTTATATCCAAAGCACGTGAGCCGTTTGTATTATTATTCAGTGTTAGTTTCATGAACACAAAGCGCCTCTTTCAACATGCATACGTGCAACACGATATGCACACACGAACACAAAGCCACGATGCCTACGTCTAGTCAGTTCAGGTAAACTGACGTGAACTGACCTTATTGACCTGAACTGCCTCGACGTAGCAATTTAACATCGGAGTGTTCAAAAGTCATATCATGGCTTTGTGTTCCATTTTTGTTAATATGAAAGTATTCCGAATATTATTTTCAGAGTTCTACAAATTAATTGATCTCTTGATAAAATTCTATACTTGAGATGAATAGCAGCATTGTCTATGCTTGTTTGAAAATCGTGTACTTATTCACTTGTCTATGCATCCATTGTCATGTATTCCTGCTGTGCCATGTCTTTACTGGCCATGTTTTGCTGCTAATTCATGTTATACATGGAACTGTTTCGGGTGTTGTGGCCTGTAATCATGTTTGCCTTGATCATGTTGGCCTTGTTGCATGCCCTTGAACTTGTTATGTATTTGTACCCACTGTTTTGACTGCACCTGACCTAGCGACCTGCCATATACCTATTTGCCCACCTACATGTTGCTAGCCTTGTATCTTTGTCGCCATTACTGACCTGATTTGTCACCGTTACTGTTTTGTACTTGAATTTTGTGTAATGAGTGGTTTTGGTATATTCATGAATATGTACAAAATATGCACATGATTCGTGCACATATCAACAGTTAGCTTATGTTCATCACTACTTTGAAACATATAAATTTTGGACATTAGGTATTATAAGCATCTAGCTTATGCTCATCACTGCTTTAGTTTACAACAACGTGGACTTCGTCAGCATGATCAACAGGTTCAATCTTCTTGGTCTCTTATAGTTTTAATAGTCTGTTACTTTCAATAACCAGCTCAACTTTGTAATTTAATGAAAAATTTGTGATAGTTTCCATTTATTATAAGACTTTCATTAACTGAAGTTATATATGCTTTGTACAAATTGTGTTATGCAATTATGAAAAATCTTTATATGCTTCGGGTATAAATTGGATTATGCTTTGTGTTATGAAAAATATGTGTTGCAATATATATATATATATATATATATATATATATATATACAGTCTAAGACTATGTCTGAATTACACAATATACATCTATAGATTATCTAGATATGGTTTATATCTGTGTATAGTAAAAATTTAGATACGACTTATAGTCATATGTTATTACTAGTGAGATACGTATGGGTGTTACGGTTACAACAACCATCAATTTTACCTCCAACTGTAACCGCAACCATTATTGACGGTTAGAAAATTTTATAATCATTATTGTAACTGTTTAACTGTTTCTGCTACCATTACCGTAAATTTACATTGTTATCCATAAATAATTCAAGTTCTGGCCTTTTATCTTATGAATTATTTGTTTATCTATGAAACAAACCATCCATTTCAAAAAAAAAAACAAATCACAGACATCCATAGTAGTGTTGAAGTCTCCTAAAACTTCACTAAACCACCACCCTAAAAATCACGCATTTTCTTTAGAAATGGCGGAAGTCTCTTTAATGCCGGCTTTCAGTCCTTTTTTTTTGTGCCTCCACTTTGTAATCCCCTTCTGTCTCGCCGCACTTCTACCACCCATCTTATGGCCGAGAAAAGAAAATCCAAACTATGTCTCCCCTCTTCTATAACCACCAGATCTGGAAGTCATACGAATTTCGTGCATTCTCTCTGAATCAGATGCCGAACTTGAAGAACCTGCATCTCCCCCTGCGAGATCTATATTTACTTTGCCTAAGAGTTAACCTTTGAATAAGTTAATTTCAGATCTAAATGCAGCTAGTCCTTCCTCGACTATTGACCATGGTAAATCACCACTTTTTGTGGATTTGGGATCTGTAATTGGTATGAAAGCTACCGTAGTGTTTCCTGCTTTGAAACAGTCTTCGGACTTTGCAAATGCTGAGTTGGTTTCTAATGATGATTGTGTTGATTATGCGCTACTAGTTAGTGCCAGTTTGAATGGTTTGAACTCCCTTAGTAGTGAAACACGTCAACTATTCCAGAGCACTCCACCTGTTCGACATAATTCCTCTATCAACCATATTAATATTTCAGATACCCACTTACCATCTTACTTATACTCCCCGAACTCCCCAACAAAATAAAACTCTAGCCAGCTATCATCAGTTTTGGCTGCTCCTGTTCGTGATGCAGCTACGATGAACTCAACCCCTCATGCTCCTAAGAATTAAACGACTTTATTTGATTCTCTTCCTCACGTTGCGGGGGAATACATGCCGGTGGACTTTGAGATATTACATGCGGAGTCTGGCTTTGTTCCTCCTTAGGAAATTCAATTTGAAGCAGCAAATTTCTAGAATGAACACGTTGTAAGATTTTTCCTGTATTCTAAACCTCCTTCTATCGATATGCGCACCGCATGCCGAAACTCATAGCAAATTAGTGTCTCTATGAAAATGATGTACGTAGATGGCCTCTACTACTTTAAGTTCTCATCTGCTACTAAGAGGATTCATGTACTAGAAGCAGATAGAAGGCAGCCCTTTTATTATGACTTCTTGGAAAGCTTCGATAGACAAAGTCTGTGAATAGGTCCTTTCTATTCCTATATATGCGTAGTTCACCCACATTCCCTCAGTGCTTCAACCTCTTCTTGGCCTTAATTGGCTCACTTGTCATATAGGTAAATTTAAATGCTTTGATGCTAATACTGTTGCTAGAAGAAACTTAGTATATGCTAGGGCCCTGAATGAGATTACTCCTGATAAACCATTGCCTACTCAGATCGAAGTTAATCTAGACGGTCGTATAAATTATATGGATGTCAAGTATAGATGGAAACCAGATATTTATTGAACTTGCAAATCTTTTGGTCATTGCTCTGATTCGTGTCCGCATGAGGCTAATTTGCCACCCTCGGTTAAGACTCCACTACCTTAGCCTCCTAAATGTGTTTGGGTCCCTAATAGCAGGATGGTTTCTCCTGTTCAGGTAGAGGAAGTACATGTGGAGGTTGATCCTCTAGTTTGGCCTGATGTACCTCCTGATCCGGATATCTCTTGGAATGAGCTTGAGACTGCCTGGGTACAGGCCCCCTCTAGAATGCGTTGTGATACTAATGACACATTTTTTTTATTGACGATGAAGTGGTTGAGCTCAGTCGTCTCTTCTACAAGCCGGAAGGTAAAAAATTGGTAATGTGGAATGAGGGAGCAATTGGTGAAAATAACTCTGTGATCATGGAGAATTCTTCATGGGATAAGAACAAATTACTCACTCCTTTCAACGTGGATGACTTGGCCTTCCACTTTTGGTCCTTTAAGCGCAATATGACACCTTATATTGGCACCATTTATGAGGATGACTCGGAGGTTGAGTAGTGTTGCTCGCCTAGTGTTTTAACTTTGTAGCATGCCTATGTTGTGCTATTTTGTTGTACTAATAGTGCCAGGACACTTCAAACCAGCCTTGTAACTCTGTGCATATGCAGAGTACCAGTGCTTTTCTAGTTAACAAAAGTGGTATGCCCACTATAAAAACAGCTGCCTTGCCAAAAAAAACCATCCATTTGCTTGTTGTCTACAAATAAAATCGCAAATAATTCATAAATATGTAATTTATCTAGCTTAAGCAATTAAAAACATATATATTTTTAAGAGATACTACAAAAAAAATTCATGTGCGGTTGGTATGATTTACCGTAGTTATCAAAATCCACAACCGTTACCATCACTGTTACCATAGTAGACAATAACTGTGTAAACGGTTAGTATTACTTGTTGGTTGAACGGTTCAACCGTAACATCCCTAAGATACGGTTTACAGCCATATCTAATAATTTAACTTATCATTTTTTGATATGGCTTATAGTCAGAGTCGGCTATTGGGCTAGGCCCAACAGCCTACAGCCTAGAGCAACCCCCTAGGTCCAGCAACACCCCACCAGTTATTAAAAAAAAATCAGAACATGAAAAACTTATCTCGATCTCTCATCTCGTTTCCTTCCACGGTTCCGCCTTCTCCAAAATCAAACGACTAATTCCAATTTCCAAATCCAAGTTTCGGCTTCGCCTTCTCAAAAGTTGAATTGCTTAAAGTAGTTCTCTCTCTCCTCATTCATTGAGCTACGCAGAATCCAAAAGCCCCAAAACCTAGTTCTCTCTTTTCCTCATTTCATTCAGGTATACCATTTTTCAATTCTGAATTATTTTATACAATTTCAGTTTATGTTTATATAATTGCTGTTTTAAATTGAAAGAACGAGGTTTTTAGCTATTTGATGTTTATGCAATTGCTGTTTTTAATTTCAGTTGGTGTTTTATACAATTGTTGTTTATGCAATTTGCAAACTTGTGGGCTTTGTAGGCTGTAGCTTATGTTTTTAAATGATATTTTATTTATGACATTTGGGTCTTAAATGTTCTATGCTGTTATGGTGCAATTTTGGTTCATTTTGTTCTATGTTGTTGAAAGCTTCTTTTCATTAGTGGTAGCAGTACTGATGGATGTGAGCAAGTTGTAATTTTGGTTTCATTTGTTTTGCTTTTGTAGCTTTTGAAGCAATTCTGGATAGTTTTTGTGTGAGGATTTAGGAGCAGTTTTGATTTCTTATTGGTACTGTTGATGGAAGCTTGTGTCGATGGTGGTGACAATACTGATGGAAGGTACATGCATTCTTTCTTTTATGGATATCCAGGTGGTATATATATAGCTTTGTTGACAGTTTGTTGCCGTTTGTATAGTACTGAGTTTGTGATTTGTGATTAGGTATATGTGCTTGGAACTGTTTTGGATGTGAGTATATTGTATATAGTGTTATATTAGAGCTACTGTATCATTGCATTTAGCACTGATTGTTTTTTTTTTTTTTTTTTTTTTTTGAGGCAACAAGTTTGTATATGGCCTAGGGCATCCAAAATGCTGGAACCGGCTCTGCTTATAGTCGTGCCAAATTTTAGTGGATACGACCCACAACATAGCCTAATGTGCATATATGTTGCAGTGACTCATAGGAAGCGGCTAAACTTCCAAACCTAAGTAGGTGAATCCCATCAATTGTATGCTACATCACACAACCAAAAAATGTATATGGGTACATTAAGAGCCATTTGATCAACCTCATTCTCATTTGTAGCAAGCGGCACACAACAAACATCTAGGTATGAAAACAAATATTTGTGCTTCTGAATTATTACATAATGTTCCCCTTCGACCTCATAGTGAGTAGAAGTTCATTACTTACAATTCATACATTGGGCTTTAGCCCCATCCCTTCCGATGTTTCCAAAACTAGTTTTTTACATATATTTTTAACAGATCCACAATATTTTTTCCAGACTTTACATAGTCTAGTGATATAACTCCTTCAGACAACAAATCTCTGATGGTCTTATTCCTCAAACGAATGTATCTTTTCTTTCCATTGTATGCATGTGTAACGACCCGTATTTTTACGGTATATAAATAATTTATTTAATTATTTAAATAATGGTTTGGTTATTTAAAATGACCAGAATTAAATAATATCGAATATAGTTTATTCGAAAAGGAGTTATCGAATAGAGATTATTCGAAAAAGAGAATTATACGTTGAATTCGATAATATCGAATTAGGGAAAGTACTATTTACTTTCCGTCTTTAAATCAAGATTTATTTATTGTTCAATTAGTATATTGTTATTTATTCAAGATATGAAATAAGATTTTTATTTAAATTATTTTATTTCGAAAGCATGGGATTATAACACCATCGTTATAATCAAATGATTTGGTAAAAGAAGTGGATTCATAAATAGAATCCGAGTTACGTAAGGAAGTTGGTTAAAAGATTTAAAAGGTGAACTTTGTCTATTTCGAGGTTAGAAATGTTGTTCAGTTAAGGTCTGAGAGGTAATTATACCCCAACTTGATTGACTTCGTTTTAACTAAGGGATGGGTAAGGTTCGATAGTGAAAGTTGGTTAAGTGAATTTAGTTAATAAGTGTAATGCTTCGAAATGGCTTAGTGATGTTTATTTAAACATCTGTTAAATCGACCAAAGGAGTTTTGGAAGTGTTTTTTTCTAATAAAAGAATCAGAAATGTTTTCTAATTTAGAAAACAAGAAAAGGAAGTAAACCTGGAGATGTTTCTAATGTTAACAAAATATATTTTCTAAATTTAGAAAATAAGAATTTACGAATATATAGAAAGGGAAAATGGATAAATTAATGATAATTTAATAAAAAAAAGATGAATGTTGAATGATCGATAGAATTTCCATCTGGAAATAATATCGTTGGTTGTACTCCTATTTTTCTTTGATAGTTAAAGCACCGACTATCGAAGTTTTTGGGCATTTTTCCATCGTCAATACAGAGAGACCGGGATCAGATTCATTATTTGAAAACCATTCTGTATGGACGTTAGCGTTGCGATCAATTATAATGAAGATAATTGAAGACGGAGTTATGTAAGGGCTATCCTATTTACAGAATAGTTCCTTCGGTTTGTCCAATCCTAGGACAACGTGAATGGACGAATGTATGACAGAGTATATCCAACGGATCGTGTAAGTTGATCTCTTCAAACGTACTTACGTTTGGTGGAGGAGGAATTCATTTCTCTTAGCTTATACCCGGGGTATTTTTGGGGAAATCAATTTGTGATTTGACGGGTATGACGATGTGGCATTCAAAGTGAATTGTGGTCAGATATTCCAAAAGATACGTTATGACCTCAAGCCTCATCAGCCGGAAAATGACAGAAATCGGGCAGACAGCATGGCTAGGTGGGTCGCTCCCATTAGGGTGTATATCACCTATCTAGAGAAAATCCATTTCATTCTTTTATCTATTATCGATGCTATCCCTTTTCGGGAAACGGTGGGTAGCTCCCAACCGTTGGTGGTATACATTCGATACACTCAAGAAAAATGAGTGGTCAGTCATGTGTGGGCCGGGTTGCAAGACGTTCTTGTTGAACCTAGTGTATTCGCCTCTAGAGATACACTATCGGGAGGTGGTCCCGTACCTTGTCATAGTCGGTATCCAACCTCCAATAAGCGCCAGTGATTTTGTTTGTATACTATATATGTGGAACGTGAGATGCAAGCATTCTGCTAGATTGTTATTTACTTGTGATTAGACATTATTATAATATCAGAAAAGTATTGATTTCCAAAACTGTTTTGGGTTATCATAAGGTAAAAACCGTCCGTGTTTATGTATGGATCGGTCTTACGATTACCTTTTCTTTTGAAAAGGATTTTTGAAAAGTTAAACAAAAATGATTTGAGTTTACTCACACCAGTCCCATGACTGACCCAGAGTTTATTTTGTTTTGTTTTCAATAAACTCTTGGGTGCCCAAATTTATACGGGCAGTCAAGTAGTTCAGGTCTTTACAGATATGCTTGGAGGAGCTTGAAGCAGAAGGCTTCAGGATTATATAGCTATTGTTATTTCCGCTGTGTGTAAGTGTCATACTCTGATAATGTTATTGTATATATATATTGTTTTATTTCAAAGCTATGTTATATATTATATATATTATTCGTTCCGCTGTGAGATTCAAATTACTCTGATTCTGTTCTGTGGTGATCTTCTTCTTCTTCTATTCTAATTTTATATCTTATCTATTCTCACCCTCTAACTTCTTTCTATTAATGATCAGGTATTTCCAATGTTTGAATAGTCAGCATGGTAGTTTTGTGTTGATTTTCGAAGTCGAAAATCCCAGTTCGTTACAGTGGTATCAGAGCTGAAGGTTAAGTGATTACCTTGGCTCTGTGGCGTAACTCAGTAAAGATGGGGTTAATAATACCATAGATTGAGTTTAAGTGTATATATACGAGTGAACGTATTTTTAGATTTTATGAAAATTGTTTTATATTGTGGAGATTTATTGATTGAGTAGTTTGTGAATTCTGGTCGATCAGTTTGATCCACTGTATCGATAGGAGTTTCTAAACACTCAAGTACGATAAACCGACACAGTATGTTTTGAAAGAGGGTAAATGAAATAATTTTACCCAAATATATATTTTGATATAAAAGAAAGGTATATCTTGGAATTATTATCATATATTGGATGTGTTGGTTGATTATAACTGAAATGGTTATATAAATAGCCAATTAGAGTTCATATAATATCGAAATCAGATGGATTAAACCTGAATTTAAATCAAGATTGAAATTAAAACTCTGGAAATTTGAATGAGTGTTTACAAATGGATTGAATTTAATATATGAGAATTTTAAGATGTTGGGAGATTTCAATTTGTTTACAAGCATCGTGAATTGTATTTTGAAAAAGATTTCAAAATGGAATTGTTTAGAAATGGTTTTTAGAGTGATATAGTATTAAAATCACTTTTATCACGGGGAAATAACTCTGATGATGCTAGCCACATCATCAGCGTTCATTTTCGAGTTTTAAGTGACAGATTACTACCAAAGATATTGTTTTGAATTGTTTAGAGAAAAGCAAGTTGTTTGAAATCTGAAAAGGAATATTTGATTTTTGTGGAAAGCAAAGTTAAATTGTTTAAAACTCCCAGGAGAGATTGTTTGAAGAGAAAAAAAATAGAAAAATAAAACAAATTGAATAGATATTTGTGAAAGAAAATATGAACTGAATTGAAACTAATTAACTGGAAATTGAACTGGAATATAACATATCAAGTAAAATCAGATTTTGAATAATGAGATAAGAATCTAAAATGGTATTGGATCGATGAGTTATGAGTTGGAATCAAGAATAGAACTTTGGTTTGAATTGGAATTTGGCTTTGGATAAGCGAACAATTGTGTTGAGACTTGATTTATTGAAATTGATTGGAAATCGATTGGTATAGATGAAT
Organism: Allium sativum; assembly: GCA_030737875.1. Lineage (NCBI taxonomy): Eukaryota > Viridiplantae > Streptophyta > Magnoliopsida > Asparagales > Amaryllidaceae > Allium > Allium sativum. The sequence continues at coordinate 471,478,335 of CM060923.1, read as the reverse complement.
ATATGATTAGCAAGTATTGAGTAGAAGCAAGTGCAAGGATATAATGATATGCCCGACAAAAAGGTACACGTTTATTTTTATAGATTTGGTGATTTATGGGACGATTTGGCAAGTCGCATGGCTATTTGATTTTCTTTTGGATTGGAGAAGGCCTAGAGAGGCGAGTTAGGGTTTGAACTATTGACCGGTACAAAGGAGGTGCTGGCGAAATTTTTCGAAAATTTCAGGTGTTGGAAAATTTTCAGGATTTTAGAAAATTATCGTTGATAAGAATTAATTAATATTTTAATTGAAATTAAATTGGTTCAGTTGAAATTGAAGTTGATAAGTAAACAAATAAATTTGTACTAGTCAATAGGGTTTGTTTTCTACCTTAGCAATTTCGAGGACGAAATTATTTTAATGGGGGAAGAATGTAACGACCCGTATTTTTACGGTATATAAATAATTTATTTAACTATTTAAATAATGGTTTGGTTATTTAAAATGACCAGAATTAAATAATATTGAATATTTAAATAATATAAATAATAAATATAATAATATATTTAATTTCAGAAATAGTGGAATTCACAATATGGTGTGAATTGGATCATCTGTGACATTTAATTCAGTTTAGAATTGAATTAGAAGAACGAATATATTATTTGAACAACAGTTTGAACGTATATTATAATATAATTATAATCGAGCTCGAAATGGCGCGGCAGTTCGCTATTTGGCGATTTGAACTTCAACCGAACATATAGGGCCCATTTTAAATCGGATTTCCGTGAAACAAGAAAAGTTCGGAGCTGGTGAAGTATATTTTTCTAATAAAAGAGAAAATTTGGGATTTTGTCGTGTGGATTTTGATTTATGTCCAAGTCAAATTTTAGAAAAGTCGCTGTGGAATTCCTTTATAATTTATATCGATTTATTTTTATTATAAAAGGATTTTCAATATAAATTGAATATCGATATAATCTGGGATTTTGAAATATCGAGTTACAAATCCAGACAGGTATATTTTGAAGTCGTATGATAGTGTATGTGAATATATACGATAATATTAATTTATTAATATTAAATTTAAATGTTTTTAAATATATTTATATATTTAAAGGGTTATTTAAAGCTTTAAAAATAGCCACTTTTGCAAACGAACTCAGTTTTCGACGAAACCAATTTTGTTGGATCCGCATTATTAAATTATTGTTAGATTCCAAGTTTCATGATTTTTAGAGTCACTGTGTGGCCGTACGGATTTTTAAAGTGGAAAACAATCAGTATTTCGACGGTTAAAAAATACGCTGTGTGAGCAAACGGAGTCGGAATTCGACGAAACCAGTTTCGTTGGGTCCGTAATGTCGAACTGTAGCTGTATGTCAATTTTCATGATTTTTTGGTATCGTATGTGATCATAGGGATTTTTAAAAACGAGTGTAAACTGCGATGGCTTAAAAATAAATATAATATTCAAATAAAATAATATTATAAAATCCTATAAATAATCCTTAAATTTTTTTAAACCTAGAAAAAATCATTCTCTCGGTCAAACACCAAGTTCCGCCGTCGGTTTTCATTTCCAGTAAAAAGTTCAATATTCAAATTTCTCAAACAAATCATAGAAATTCCAATAAATCCTAAAACCAATATTTTCGCAATCCTAGTGAGATCTACTTCAAGTCTATATGCATTTTGTTTGGTTCAAACTATTTTCAGTTCGCTGGTCATTCATGAACAACAGCTAGGGTTTTGATTTTGGGGTAATTCATGTATCAATTCAAGTATTTGTGTTTTGTTTTGGATTGAGAGTAGTGAGTGGAGTTTCTGGGTGTATTTTGAGAAAGTTCGAATGTAGAATGGTTCGGTACCTGCTACTGGAAGGGGTTCGAACGCAATTTCAATGGGAAGCTCGGGTTTCACGAAAGTGGTAGTGGTAGATAGAAATCTTGAAAAGAGGATTTATGGAGATTTTAGTAGGATTTATCATTGAGAGGAGAGGGAGTAATTGCGATTTGAACTCCTTGAAATGGCGTTGGAGGTAAGAACAGCTCACGGCAATACATTTGGGGAAGAAAGGCTGGTTCGGGTTTTAAGTAAGGGTGTGGGCCTTAGAAGGGAGAAAGGTGAGGCCCAATTATAGATAAAAGGAAGTTTAATTTGTTTTATTTTATTTAAAATAGCATTAACTTGTAAATTATATAACTTTCTCATACGAAATCAGAATTCGACGAAACAAGATCCGTTAGGATCGTATGGACGAGAACTACACACTGGAACTGATCGGGAGTGGATTCGAGCTCGTTACAATTTATGGCGAAATAAATTGTCTGATCAGAATCAACTAACGCAAATCGTTATTTAACGGTTAACGCGAAATGTGAGTAATCTCACTAACTCTACTCAATTTATATTTTTATAAAATATTTTTTGAATTCATAAATAATGGTTGTTTGCTGTGTGCTAGCTGTTTGGTTGAACTGCTAGTTAATTGATTGAATATATAGATAACAATATAGATATAAATCGTTAATCAAATATTGATTCTGGTTAGCAAAATATTTCATAGTAAAGTGGAATTGATGTTAATTTTATTGTTTAACATCTGTGGGTGCAGGGAAACAGGTCGGAGGGACCCAACTGGGTTCCTCAACATTTATTTTACTGTTTTTTATATATTGTGTTATATGATGTGATATGAAATATGTTGTTGATTTTGTATGTTGGAATGATACCGATCATTGTTATACATTAAATACCATAAAGAATACTGGAATGTTAAAAAGGAAATTTTCAATGTTATATTGAAAAAGAAATATTTATAAAATAAAAAATTTTATAAAAAGAAAACCATTTATTTAGAAAATAAATAGATTAAAAAGGAATATTTATTTGTAAATCAAGTAGATAGGATTGGAAAAGAAATATTTGTAAACCATTTACAAATAGAATTGAAAAGGGATATTTTAAATAAATAGAATAGAAAGAGGAAATATGTGTAAAATGAATAGAAAGGGAATAGTTAGATTATCAAAGGGATTACTTATAAAATCAATAGATTTTATAAAAAGAAATATTTTATAAATAAATAGAATTATCAAAAAGGGATTTATTTTGTAAATAAATAGATTATAAAAGGAAATACTTGAAAAGTGAATAGAATAATATAAAAGAGGATTTTATATTTGAAAGGTTTAAACTCGTGCTTCGCACATGGGTATAACATGATATTGATTTAAAGCAAAGATTTTAAATAGAATATATTCTAACTGATAGATTGAGAAGATAAATTTATAAATAATATTTTATAAATTAAATACGATGTTTATCATTGGATAAATAGAATATATAAGTCAGGACTTATATAGAGAAGTAAGAATCGATTTCAACATCGATATTTGAAACTGAATAAACGTAGAATTAATCAAAGGAGTTAATCAGTTAGAGTTAATCAGTTAGAGTTAATCAGTTAGAGTTAATTAGATAGAATTAATCGAATTAGAATTAATTGAATATTAGTTATTCAATTAGAGTTGATCGAATATAGTTATTTGAGATAGAGTTAATCAAAAATAGTTATTCAGGACGAGTCGCCATTTCGTACGACTGCTAGCGTAATTCGCAGGGCTGCAGATAGCCTACGGCGGTCGGATGTTTCCTGAGGGAATCAGGCGTAACCATTGTGATCGCTGCGATCTAAAGTCAAGTGAATGGAGTTAAATAGAATATTAGCCATTCGAAATAAAGTTAAAACAGACATAGTTATTCGAATATAAATTAATCGAATATTAGTTATTGGATAGGAGTTAAATAAGTTGAGTTAGATAAGTTGAGTTAATCAAGTAAGTTAATCAAGTTGAGTTAATCGAGTTGAGTTAGTCAAGATGAGTTAATCAAACCAAGTTAATCCAAATGAATTAATCCAAAGGAGTTATTCGAAATAGTTTATTTGTATAAAAATTAAAGGAGTTAATCGAATTTAGTATATTCGAAAGGAGATTTATCGAATGTAAATCATTCGTAGAAAGTTGATTGAATGTAAATCATTCGAAGAGATATTATCGAATATAGTTATGCGAAGAAAGAATTATCGAATATAGTTTATTCGAAAAGGAGTTATCGAGTAGAGATTATTCGAAAAAGAGAATTATACGTTGAATCCGATTATATCGATTTAGGGAAAGTACTATTTACTTTCCGTCTTTAAATCAAGATTTATTTATTATTCAATTAGTATATTGTTATTTATTCAAAATAAGAAATAAGAATTTTATTTAAGTTATTTTATTTCGAAAGCATGTGATTATAACACCATCGTTATAATCAAATGATTTGGTAGAAGAAGTGGATTCATAAATAGAATCCGAGTTACGTAAGGAAGTTGGATAAAAGATTTAAAAGGTGAACTTTGTCTATTTCGAGGTTAGAAATGTTGTTCAGTTAAGGTCTGATAGGTAATTATACCCCAACTTGATTGACTTCGTTTTAACTAAAGGATGGGTAAGGTTCGATAGTGAAAGTTGGTTAAGTGAATTTAGTTAATAAGTGTAATGGTTCGAAATGGCTTAGTGATGTTTATTTAAACATCTGTTAAATCCACCAAAGGAGTTTTGGAAGTGTTTTTTTCTAATAAAAGAATCAGAAATGTTTTCTAATTTAGAAAACAAGAAAAGGGAGTAAATCTGGAGAAGTTTCTAATGTTAATAAAATATATTTTCTAAATTTAGAAAATAAGAATTTACGAATATATAGAAAGGGAAAATGGATAAATTAATGATAATTGAATAAAAAAGGAAGATGAATGTTGAATGTTGATTGATCGATAGAATTTTCATCTGGAAATAATATCGTTGGTTGTACACTTATTTTTCTTTGATAGTTAAATCATCGACTATCGAAGTTTTTGGCCATTTTTCCGTCGCCAATACAGAGAGATCGGGATCAGATTCATTATTTGAAAACCACTCTGTATGGACGTTAGCGTTGCGATCAATTATAATGAAGATAATTGAAGACGGAGTTATGCAAGGGCTATCCTGTGTACAGAATAGTGCCTTCGGTTTGTCCAATCCCAGGACAACGTGAATGGATGAATGTCTGACAGAGTATGTCCAAAGGATCGCGTAAGTTGATCTCTTCAAACGTACTTACGTTTGGTGGCGGAGGAATTCGTTTCTCTTAGTTTATACCCGGGGTATTTTCGAGGAAATCAATTTGTGATTTGACGGGTATGGCGATGTGGCATTCAAAGTGAATTGTGGTCAGATATTCCAAAAGATACGTTATGACCTCAAGCCTCATCAGCCGGGAAATGACAGAAATCGGGCAGGCAGCATGGCTAGGTGGTTTGCTCCCATTAAGGTGTATATCACCTATCTAGAGAAAATCCATTTCATTCTTTTATCTATTATCAATGCTGTCCCCTTTTCGTGAAACGGTGGGTAGCTCCCAACCGTTGGTGGTATACATTCGATACACTTAAGCAAAATGAGTGGTCGGTAATGTATGGGGCGGGTTGCAAGACGTTCTTGTTGAACCCAGTGTATTCGCCTCTAAAGATACACTATCGGCAGGAGGTCCCATACCTTGTCATAGTCGGAATCCAATCTCCAATAAGTGCCAGCGGTTTTGTTTGTATACTATATATGTGGAACGTGAGATGCAAGCGTTCTGCTAGATTGTTATTTACTTGTGATTAGACATTATTATAATATCAAAAAAGTATTGATTTCCAAAACTGTTTTGGGTTATCGTAAGGTAAAAACCGTCCGTGTTTATGTGTGGATCGGTCTTACGATTACCTTTTCTTTTGAAAAGGATTTTTGAAAAGTTAAACAAAAATGATTTGAGTTTACTAACACCAGTCCCATGACTGACCCAGAGTTTATTTTGTTTTGTTTTCCCTAAACTCTTGGGTGCCCAAATTTGTACGGGCACTCAAGTAGTTCGGGTCTTTACAGATATACTTGGAGGAGCTTGAAGCAGGAGGCTTCAGGATTATATAGCTATTGTGATTTCCGCTGTGTGTAAGTTTGTACTCTGATAATGTTATTGTATATATATACTGTTTTATTTCAAAGCTATGTTATATATTATATATATTATTCGTTCCGTTGTGAGATTCGTATTACTCTAATTCTGTTCTGTGGTGATCTTCTTCTTCTTCTATTCTAATTTTCTATCTTATGTATTCTCACCCTCTAACTTCTTTCTATTAATGATCAGGTATTTCCGATGTCTGAATAGTCAACATTGTAGTTTTGTGTTGATTTTCGGAGTCGAAAATCCCAGTTCGTTGCGGCATGGTTGTTTGCGACAATAACTGCAGCTTGCGAATCGCAATGAAGTGGAACTGACGAAGTTGGCTTCCCCTGTAGTGGAACATTAGCAAGCACATTTCTCAACCATTCTGCCTCATGGCCTGATAGTTCAAGAGCAATAAATTCAGATTCCATAGTAGACATAGCAGTACAGGATTGTTTAATTACTAGATTTCCAAGATACAGCTCCACCCCCACGGGTGAAGACATAACCACTAGTGGAGTTAACTTCATCGTTGTCGGATACCCATTTGGCATCACAAAACCCTCCAAAACTCCTGGAAATTTGGTTAAGTGCAAACCCTAATCCATGGCACCTTTTAGGTACCGAAGAAACCTCCTTAGTGCAATCCAATGATCATTGTTTGGGTTATGAGTGTACCTGCTCAATCTATTAACATAAGAAGCAATGTCAGGTCGCGTGTAATTCATAAAAAATAAAACACTACCAATAATTCTAGCATATTCAGTTTAACAAACATGATCGCCTTTATTTTTCTTTAGGTGGACACTAGAATCATAAGGAGTCCTAACAGGATCAGCAGCAAAAGAGTCAAAGTTTTTAAGAAGTTTTTCAACATAATGTGACTGAGTAAGATAGATGTCATTTGGAGCCCTTTTGATTTTCACTCCCAAAATTACATATGCCTCACTCATGTCTTTTATTTCAAAATTCGAATTCAAAATTTCCTTTTTCTCGTTTACTCGATCCAAATTGGTACCAAAAATCAGTATATCATCCACATAAAGGCAAATAATCACACAACCATGGGAATCATGTTTGGAATAAACACATGGATCACCTTCATTAACATGACAACCATTACCAGTCATAGTTTAGTCAAATTTGTCATACCATTTCTTTGGAGCTTGCTTAAGTTCGTACAATGACTTGACTAATTTACAAAACTTGTTTTCTTGACTGTTTATTTCTTCCTTCTAAAAAATAGCATCAATTCACTTCATAGCCTCATCATAGATTCTTGGATCATCTTCTAATAAAAAGATATGAACAAAATCATCATCTACTTTGATAGATTCAGATAAAAAAGACAATATAAAATCTGATCCAAAATTGTTATCCTTTCGTGCCCTTTCGCTTCTCCTTGGTTCCAAAATAGAATTATCATTAGTAACAGAGGGAGCAATAGGTAAACTAGCAGAATTTCCAACATATGATAAATTATCATAAGACTGAGATATCTTCCAAGGAAAAATATTTTCAAAATTTTTTGCATTTCTTGCCTCAATAATATTACCATCTGCATAAGAGTTGTTAGCCCCTTTAACAAGAAAACGATAATAGGCACTTTGATATGTACAGCTAATAAAAATAAAATCAACAGTTTTAGGGTCAGTTTTGTTCCTCTTAAAACTGGGTATGCTAACCTTAGCTAGGCACCCCCACAATTTCAAGTGTTTCAGATTTGGAATTTGACCTTTCCATAGCTCGTATGGCATTTTATCGAGCTTTTTGTGAGTAACCCTGTTCAAAACATGACAAGCTGAAAGAATAACTTTCCCCCACATATTATCAGGAAGTCCAGAACTAATAAGCGTAGAATTTATCATATTCTTTAAGGTTCTATTTATTTTTCTTTCAGCTATACCGTTTTGTTATGGGACTGTAGTTTTGTGTACTATGCCATTTTTCTCACAGAATGCCTTAAGAGTGTTAGACTCATACTCACCACCCATATCGCTACGAAGTGCCATAAAACACTCAAAAAATGTTTTACATCCATGTAAGAGTTAAAAAAAATTCCAAATCAAAACTCTTACTATTGCTATATTCATGTAATTCCCTTAATAATTATGATACAATTCATCATAAATAAATTACATAACAAATATCATAAATTAATGCCACATGAAAAATTACATAAGACTGAAATAGCAAATGTCATGTTAAATGACATTAATGAACATGATTGCTATAATATATATTTGACAATAGTATAGCTACATAAAATGCTACTATGTCATTTTTCCTTAGTTTTATTATTAGAATACTTAACTAAGGCATAAATGATGCAGCTTAGTTAAATACGTAAACTACCGCTCCTATTATTTTATGCTGACCGAAACATAAAAGTGCAACACATTTTTCAAATGCTACTATGTCTTTAGGTATGTGGCTATACTCATGTAATTCCCTTAATAATTATGATACAATTCATCATAAATAAATTACATAACAAATATCATAAATTAATGCCACATAAAAATGAAACAACAAATGTCATGTTAAATGACAATTAATGAACATAATAGCTATAATGTATATTTGACCATAGTATAGCTACATAAAATGCTACTATGTCATTTTTCATTAGTTTTATTATTCGAATACTTAACTAAGCCATAAATAATGTAGTTTAGACAAACATGCAAACTACCGCTCCTATTATTTTATGCTGACCGAAACATAAAAGTGCAACATATTTTTCACACGCATCATACATATAGAATATATGTACTTTTTTTTGGCATAGCATGCGAGGTTAAATGGCCCCTACCATTTTTATTAAAGAAAATTCAAAGATACAAATACAATCAAACAAATCAAATACATCCAACAATAGAGCGGACCAATACATGTTTAGTAGTAGATATACCGCTAAACACCTTATTGTTCCGTTCCATCCAGAGCAGATATAATGACTTCTTCAACAGTTTCAATAGAAGACAACCACTAATATTATTCCACCTAGTGGATTTGTAAATGATGATCCGTTCCTCAACCGAGCTCGCCAGGGGACTGTGCAATCCAAAGTGCAATCGCACGTGCCGCCATACGTATAATGTGTACTCAAATTCAAAAAACAGGTGCGATACAGATTCAGGCACTCTTGAACAGAATATACACTCATGATTATCAATTAATACCCATGTCCTTCAACTTCTTCCTTGTATGAATACCATTTTGCAATATTCTCCACATCAATAAATTCTCGTTAGGAATAGAATTAGACAACCAAACTCTAATGGCCCAAGGAAAAGAAAAATAATTATCCACAATAGCACCATAAACTCTGTTGATGGAGTGAGAATTCCCCTTTCAGTATGCATGTACATTAACAGATGGAAGCATTGAGTTATTCAAATTCATCCAGACAGATCGAACTAAGAAGGAACTACAATACAACAAGCATAATGATCCATTACTTACAGCATTAGCCACAGATGCTTCTTCATTAATACCAAATAATCTCCTATTCTTATAATTAATACAATCGGCTAAAATTTTACCTGTAGTTACCCATGGATCAAACCAAAAAGAAACATGCCTTATAAATTTGAATCGACACTGATATAGAGGAAGAAATATTTTCCTCTGCTTCAACAACTTCCTCCATGTCCAGCTGCAGTCAAGTAGGATGTCTATAATCCAGAAATGCTGATCTTTAATCAAGTTATCCCTGCACCAAGCAACCCATAAATTCGTTTAAAAGTTAAACAGCTTGTCAATTCTAGCAGATAAGGCAGCTCTATTCCAAAGTCTCAAATTCATCACCCCAAGCCCACCATTTGCTTTAGATATGCATACCTTCTTAAATGAAACAGGAATTAGTTTTTTTGAGTATGGATTACCATGGCAAAGGAAATGGCATAAAGCAGAATTAACCATATCAATAATTTTAGATGGAAGAATGAAGAGTCTTGCATAGTATATGCACATTGAAGTTGCCACTTCCTTGACTATAATCAATCTACCAGCCATGGAAAATTAGAGCAATGCCTAGAGGAAATTTTGGATATGATACTTTCAAAAAGTGGCAAGCGCTAGGAAGCCTTTAACCTGGTAGTACACAACGGAGCGCCCAAATAAAGTTCATCCTCCAACATGGGTGAGAGACCAGAACTCGCATACATTTCTTCTTTCATTTGAGCAGAGATACCCGCACATTTTATTTTAGATTTTCTCCTGTTAATGGATAACCCCGACAACATTCCAAAATCATCTAGAGATCTAAGGACACCATTGACAAATTTAGCATTCGGCTTGGTAAATAGCAGTAGATCATCAGCAAACAGTAAAGAAGAAATATTTGAATTTTTTCATTTAGGGTGGAAGTCAATTTTATTAGAGTTCATAGTCTAAGTAGATAGGATGGAGAATAATTCCATGACACAAACAAAAAGGTAAGGGGAGATTAGGCCCCCCTGGCGTAATTCCTGACAGGTCTTGAAATATCCAAATGTAGATCCATTTATACTGAGAGATATTTGAACAGTAGAGACATAAGTGTAAATCCAGCTTAAAAATGGGATCGGTAAATTCATTTTGAAGAGGATATATATGATTGATTCCCATCTAACGGTGTCATGGGCCTTCTTAATATCTATTTTGATAACACATCTAGGAGAAAATGCAACTCTATTGTAACCTCGCATCAGTTCATTGGCAAGAAGAATGTTATCTGCTATATCTCTATTAGCAATAAACGCACTTTGATTTGAAGATATAATATTAACAAGAGACTTCTTCATACGACTCGGCATAATTTTAGCAGCACATTTGTACAGTACATTACAACAGGCTATAGGCCTAAATTGAGAGACCAAATCTGGCATTTCAATTTTAGGATTCAGCGCAAGCCTAGTGGCATTAATCCCACCCAACAACTTACTATGAATGAATAAGTTTTTGATTTCTTTTATGACATTCCCACGCAAAACAAACCAACAACTTTTAAAAAAATGTGCATTGAATCCATCTGGATCCGAAGAACTTGCAGATTTCACAGAAAAAATTGAACTAGTTACCTCATCGTCCCAATCCCAATAACTAAACTTTCCTTCATATCATCGTAACACAATACCTTCCCAATATGACACCCAATCCAATTAAGTACAATTCAAGACCACAACATAATTGGTATACGATAGAAATAAATCCAAATAGTTACCGTTTTAACAACTGCCAATGTCGAGGAGAGAGATGGCGTCTAGTTAGCAATGATGAACATTTGACCCCTTATAAACATTGTATCTCTATTTAACACTTTGAGTTTATCCTCCAGGTTACCAAACTTGAAGAAGTAGTTCTGTTTGTCATAGAACATCTCGTAATCTCCCTTGAGCTTCCAAACCCTATCCAAATGAAGATTTACCGCTACATAATTAACATTTCCAGCAAGAAATGTGCCTACAAGGCAGTCGGACCAGGACTTGGTACCTTCTACAATAACTACTTTAGGGGGAGGAATAAAATGACCCTCGTACTTGACTTCAAACTGAATAGGGACGTACGCACCAGCATACTTAGGTTTCGAGTAAAAGAGTGACGACACTTTTGTTAGAAAATAAAATAGAAGAAACAAGATTGAAGAGAAGTTTTATTATTGATGAATTGCTATTGTAAGATAATACAAACTGTATATAGATGACCTCTATTTATAATTCAAGAAATAAATACAAATAGGCTTGAATAATGGGAATGTGACTATTGTATTGTTATAATGGGAATGTGACTGTTGTATTGTTATAATAGGCATGTGACCGTTGCTATGTTATAATGGGAATGTGGCCATTGCAGCGTTATCATAGGCATGTGACCGTTGCTTTCCAATTATTTCGTTACTCTCCCTCAAACCAAAGAGGGTTCCCATTTCTATCTCTGCCTTCATTAATGTCTTTTAGATCCTCCCTCAGTCTAAAAAATTCTTGGTAGACAAAGTTTTTGTAAGTGCATCAGATCGCTGATAATACGCAGGGACATGACAAACAGCCAGTTTTCCTGTCTGAATTTTTTCTCTAACAAAATGAATGTTAATTTCAAGATGCTTTGTACTCGAATGTTGAATCGGTTTGAGTGATAAAGAATCCGTGCTCTTGTTATCACACCAAATGACGGGTCTTCGATTTAGAGCAAACCTTAATTCTTGCAACAACGATTCAATCCAAGTAACTTCTGCTGTCGCACTTCCTAATGCTTGGTATTCCGCCTCTATGCTAGATCTGGAAGTGGTCTGCTGCTTTTTAGTACACCAAGAAATATTATTGGAGCCAAGGTAGACACAGTACCCTAAAATAGATTTTCGATCATCGATATCATTGGCCCAATCTACATCACTAAAACACTATAAGTTGAGCTCTTTTTCAGTCTTTATAATTATGCCATGATATTTTGTGCCTTGCAAGTATCGTAGAATCCTTTTTAGTGCAATCCAGTGTTCTGATAGGGGATTCTGCATGTATTGACTTAGCTTGTTAACACTATAGCATATGTCAGGTCTTGTAATCTTGCATATTGCAGTGCTCCAATTATGCTTCTATATTGTTTGGCATTGTCGATAGCTTCACCTTTAGATTTTGACAGTCTTAGATTGATAATCATAGGTGTCGGCAAGGAATTAGCCTGATGCATTTTTGCCCTTTGAAGAATTTCCGAAATGTAATTTTGTTGAGATAAAATTAATTCTATGCCATTTTTCTTAATAACTTGTATTCCAAGGAAAATTTTTAGTTCCCCCATGTCCTTTATGGCAAAGTTTTGATCAAGTCTTCGTATGATGTTATCTATTTCTTGATTGTTATCTCCGTGATCAACATATCATCAACATACACCAAGATATAGATATTTTCATATGCGCCTCTCTTCATATATAGTGAATTAACTTATTTGGCTTGTGTGAAGTTCATATTAGACAAAGTTAAATTAAATTTCTCATACCAAGCTCTTGAAGCTTGCTTTAAACCATATATAGCCTTATGTAACTTGCCATAGCTGTAGCCTTCAGGTTGATACATGTAAACCTCTTCAGTCAACTCCCCATTTAAGAAAGCTTTGTTGACGTCTAGCTACTTTATATTCCATCCTTTACTTATAGCAATGGTTAATATGACTCTAATTGTTGTGGGCTTTATGACTGGAGAGAAATCTTCATTAAAATCAAATTCAAACTGCTGTGCATAACCTTTAACGACCAATCTAGCTTTGTATTTTTCAGTAGATCCATCCTCTTTTCTTTTAATCTTGAATCTCCATCTACATCCAATAATGTTTTTGTGTTTAGGTGGTGTTACCAAACTCCGTGTATTATTTTTCATGAGTGCTTGATATTCAATATTCATGACCACTTTCCATTTTTCTGATTTTATTGCTTGCTCAAAGTTGGTTGGTTCTGCTTCAATAGCTGAGGTATTGTACACTTTAGGTCTGAAATCCCACTTTTCGACCTCGTTGTCATGTGATGTCATGTGTGAATTTGTTGTGGCTGCTGATGTGTTTCAATATTGTTGTTTGTTCATGCGTCAGCATTGCTGTTGATTTCTGCATCACTACTGCTCTGCATGTATTGATTGATCTGATTTGTGTCCATACTTTCTGAATTATCATTTGTCCCTGCTGTTTGCGCATTTGTTTCTTCCATGGAGTCATTTTGTAAGTTTTTATTAATTATGTCTTGATGATCTTCACTAATGTTATCAGTCAATGATTCTGCAAAAACTTGCTTGATTGCTCCCCCCTCACCACCCCCCCCCCCCCCCCCCGACAAGATTTTCTGCATGATTCTCCCTGATTTCTTATTTACCTGCAAGGGGAAATGTATTTTCATCAAAAACAACGTGTCTAGAAATGTAAATTCTTCCATTTTTGTCTAAGCAATTATATCCTTTTTGGTTCTGTGCATACCCAATGAAAGTGCATGGGCTTGATCTCATGCTTAGTTTGTGCCTATTGTAATCTCTTAGGCATGGAAAACACAGATAACCGTATGTTTTCAAAAAATCATAGTCTGGTCTAACATTATATATCATCTCATATGGAGTTTTGTTATCTATAACTTTAGTTTGTAATTTATTGATGAGAAAAACTGAAGTGACAAAAGATTCATTCCAATATTTCATTGGCAATGAGCCTTGAGACATTAATGTTAGACCCATCTCTACTATGTGTCTGTGTTTTCTTTCTACCAAACCATTTTGTTCAGATATGTGAGGGCAAGTCAATCTATGTTTTATTCCTCTTTTAGCAAAATAAGTAGTTAAAGGTTTAAACTCTCCCCCACCATCGGTTTGAAAAAAATTAACACTACAATTGGTTTGTTTTTCAATGTGAGTTATGAATTGTATGACAATATTACATGCTTCTAACTTATTCTTTAGCATATATATCCAAGTATATCTCGAATAGGCATCCACAAAGGAAAGATAGTACATGTGACATTGATATGAATTCAGTGTTGCTGGTTCACAAAAATCAGCAGCTATCAGCTCGAGAGGTTTATAGTGTCTAGTTTCAGAATATCTGAAAGGAAGTTTATGACTTTTGTCAATTTGGGAGTGTGTGCATGTATGTTTGGCAGGTAATAAAAGAAATATTATTATTGCATAAAATAGTTTTAACAACTTCAATATTAGGATGTCCTAATTTCCTATGCCATAAATCAAGGTTACATTGTTTGCCATCTTCATTACATTCATTATTACTGCTGCTAATATTAATACTCCTATTACAATCATTATTACTTGACTCAACATTATTACACCAGAATTTTTCACTAGTATCCCCAGTCTTCAGGTTGGTAAACTTGTAAAGTCCATCATGTAGATTACCCCGTAATAATATTACGTGGCTCAGTAAATCCTTAGCTACGCAAAATTTTGGGTGAAATTCAAAAAACACATGATTGTCATTAGCAAATTTTGATACACTTAGCAAGTTTTTATTAATAGAGGGTACTCTAAGAAGTGTGTTTAGACTAAGTTGCTTTTTTCCTAAGATAGTGCCCTTGCCAATGTGTGTTATATGTGCAGTTTTACCGTCCTCCATGTGTAAAGATTTCGTACCTGAGTAGTTTCTGCTTCCAATGTTGAGATTTTTGAGATTGCTGGTTATGTGATGAGTAGCACCTGAATCCGGGTATCATTCTTCAAAATTGTTGTCTTCACCTTTGCTAGTATCATCATTGCCAATATTTTGATTTTTATTAGCATCATTGTTGTTTCTATTTGAATTCATCATGGCCATATTGACTTATGGTGCCTTCTGTGTTGAATTAGCGTGATTTTATTGTTGTCCACTGTCATTATTATATCTGAAATATCACTTGTTTGTCATATGAGCAAATTTTTGATATATTTGGCCCTTTACTCGATTGTTGTTGTTCCATCTTCCTCGTCCTCGACCTATTTGTAACTGAAAACCTCCTCTTTGTTGTTGAACACCCCTTGGATACTGATTTTCTTGTATGTTTGCATTAATGTTGTTGTTGCTTTCCTGTGATTGCTTATTTTTAGCTATAGCATAATTTGTAGAAAACTCACCCTGTGTTGTTTTTCTTTGATCAATTCTTCCTTTATGAGCAAGGAGTGCAGATCGAATGAACTGCAGATCAGGTAAAGTATGTTGCGTAGTTAGGGCTATTACTCAAGATTCATATTCTTCATCAAGCCCTCCGGTAATAAAAAGTATTTGTTCACTATCGCTGATTTTATGCCCAACAGCACTTAGTTTGTCACATATGTTTTTAATTTTGCCCAAATAATCTTTCATGCTAGTATCTTCTTTTCTGCAATTTTGAAGTTCCCTTCTATATTGCATGATTCTGATTGTGGATTGCGAGATGAAAATTTGTTCGACAATAGTCCAAATTTCATACGACGAGTTGCACCCAACGATCTGTGACAAAAGATCATGATTTATGGAAGATAAAAGCCATGATGATAATAAGTTATCTTGTCTTTGGTATTTGGTGTATTCTGGATTTGGTACAGTATTTCTTTCTTCATCAGTGATCATTATAGGTGGAATAATTAACGTCCCTTTGATGTAATCTAGCAGTCCATAACCTTTGAGAGCAATCTCCACTTGATATTTCCATAAAATATAATTATCTTCGTCTAACGAAGTGGTAATAACTTGGCTTTTGGGTTTGATCAGGTTCATGATGCTTGGAGAGAAGCCATTAGCATTACTGCCAGATACAACAGAAGTTTCTTCATTATCGTTGGCCATGGCGAAGCAATATTAGATTGCAGCTTTGTGAAGAATAGCGAAGATCAAAAAGAATGATGGCTCAGGATTTTTTTTAATGCCTTTCGGCAATTTGGCACTCTGATACCATGTTAGAAACTATAATAGAAGAAACAAGGTTGAAGAGAAGTTTTATTATTGATGAATTGTCATTGTAAGATAATACAAACTGTATATAAATGACCTCTATTTATAATACAAAAAATAAATACAAATAGGCTTGAATAATGGGATTGTGACCGTTGTAATGGGAATGTGAACGTTGTATTGTTATAATAGGCATGTGACCGTTGCTATGTTATAATGGGAATGTGACCACTGCAGTGTTATAATAGGCATGTGACCGTTGCTTTTCCATTATTTCGTTAAATTTCACAGAAGAAGAAGAGGAGATTAGAGATGGAACAGGAGGACGAATGGGCAGCAGAAGAATATGAGGAGGAAGTAAGGGAGGAGGAGGGGGTAGGAATGGGGTCAACAATCGGGTTGGATAAGGGTGGCAGAGGGATGGTAGTGGCAGAGGGGGAAGCGACAGGGTTAGGAATGAAAGGTGGAGATGGGATGGCAGGACGGGACAAGAGAGCGACTTGAGAAGACATGGAAGTACTCCGAAAATATATGTATCAATTAAACATAAATGCATTAAAAAAATGTCTTACCTTATTCCTAATAGAAACAAGCCGAATTATTTAATTTTCATAACCGAAACATTTAATGCATTTATGATATTAGCATAACAACCATAATTAATGCAAAAAAATTGCATTGGTCCGTTATATGGCCAGGAAAAAAAAACAATTTATACTAATATTACTACAAATTGGTTTAATTGCAAATATATATAAAACAATGAAACAAAATCATTTCATCTTAGATCTAGGCATGCATAAATATCTCAAAAGGAGCATACATGATTCAAAATTTCTAAAATATAACAAATACCATACATACATACATATTGTGTGTGTGTGTATGTCCAAATTGCTTAAATCAAGGATCCAGATTCATATTTTCTTGCATGAATGGTCCTAGATTATTCAAAACATCATAAACCATCAATAAACAGTAGACGAAAACAATTGTTCATAACATATTCAAAATGTTCTTTCATATTGAAATTCATAAGTAATTCAGAATAATATGCAATAACTTGTGATGTTATGACCGACAAAAGTTGTTTTCCAAATTGAGAGCGATTCAGATTATTTTCTAAAAAAAATAATGACTTTAAAAATTTAATCATTTAGGTCTATTTTTCTTAGCATGATTAAAACCCATGTAAAATCGTATGAGCTATTGAAAAAAGTAGAAATTGGGGAGGCATCCATATTTCCAAACTTTATTCAATGTACCTCCCTCCCTAAGTTTGTATGTAAATCGAACCCTATTTATTGCAGCAACGTGTTTTTTTTAGTTCTGTGACGACTCTTTAATAGTTGCGATAAAATAATCAAAGTTGGTTGGTAAAGATCGTAACGTCTTCTCATTCACTCGTTTATCTTCTAGTATTTTCCGTTTCCTTCGCATTTGGTGAATAATTCCAATCAATCAAGAGTGATAATCTGACATCATCTCACCTTCCTTCATTCGAGCATCTTCAAATTCATGTCTCGATGTTTGTAGATGTATCCTTTTAACTTGATCTACACCTTTAAAATTGATTCTTAGCTTGCCTCTTACCTTCTTACTGGTGGTAGCATTTGAGATTCTTTCAAATATATCATCCTCCAAACCTTGATAAAGGAAAAATAAAGCGTTTTTTTTTTTAAATCTTTTTTTGCTGATTAGTAAGAGCTTTACTTTTCTCTGCATCGTAAGTTGGTTCCTCTTCGGGTGTAGGTTCAACATAATCGATGTTGACTACGTCCCACAGAACTTACGATTTGATCGACGCTTTAAACTGAATGCAAAATTTTCCATAATTATCTTTTCGAAGGACAAGAATCTGAAGTTGTACCCAATGTTTCCGTGTGTCTGACAAATCACAACCACACATCAGTCACATACATTATTAATAATCTAACGAAAGGTAGTACAATCCATTCAAAACAATTAGATTTTGTGCAAACCTAGAACAAGTTGATTAACTTCTGTCCTTTTGTTACCCAATTTGGCTGCCTGGATTTTGTGGGACCTTTCCTTGTGTATATGTTTAGCCCACGTCACATTAGCCACTTGAAGATACGTGTTTACATGTTTAACGCCACCTTCTGCATTCATTAAGTTATATTTCCACTTTACTATGCTTTCGTGGGCCATATTTGGCACCTATGACGGCTGATGTGTTGCAGTTCAGCTTTTAATATTAATACTAGATACCTTATTTATTTATTTTAAGACTCGGCGTTGATTGGTAAAATAAATTATCTGCAGGATGTCAAGAATGAAAGGATTCATTTATTTACGATTTATTCAAACCCTACGACCTTGCAGTATTGCGGACTGTAAGAGCATCTCCAACAGTGGAGCAAATTCATGTTAAGGGGTGTAATATCCCTTATTTTTGCACCCAACAGTTGTTACACGGTGTAATATGAAGGCAAATGTTACGGGCTGGATTCAGAGTTCGTAATAGGGCGCGCGAGCTGATTTTATCAGCTCGTGATGTCGCGAGCTGATTTTATCGGCTCGCGACTTCAGGAGCCGATAAAATCAGCTCGTGGCCTTTTTTTTTTCCCCAACTACTTTGTTACATAGGAGATAATTTTCTTTCAGTAGAAAACTTGAAAACATCACTGTAGACCTGATTTTATAGGTCGGGAACAGGCGCGAGCTGATTTTATCAGCTCGCGAGCTCGCGAGCTGATAAAATCAGCTCCCAGGCTGCGAGCTGATAAAATCAGCTCGCGCCTGTTGGGAGATATCAAAGATATCTCCCGTAATGTTACGGGCCGTAACGTTACGGCCCGTAACACTGTTGGAGATGCTCTAAATACCCTAACAGGCAGTAACCTTTCAGCGTACAGTAATTACTATTGATTCAGATATAGTGCAATCCAGAAGTTAGAACTGAAGAGTGAAGGAGCAATTTTATCTCAAGCAGTAACCAAAACAGGCTTAAATATTCCTCGCACAAACTTCATTACAATATTGCTGGTCGATCTGAAAACATATAAATAAAACAACAAAACTAAAAAACGTTACAAACGAATATAAATAGGAAGTGTACATAACAAGAAATAAAGGCAGGCAATTCATTTCTATACTGGTGATGGCGGTTCATCATGCATGGTGGTGCCTCTCCACCTTTGGCATATCGCAATTACGTGCAGCAGCCAAATATAGTTGAGCCTTGGTCGTCCAGTATCGCTCATCATTTTGGAAAGGAAGCAATGAACAAGAAAAACAAGAACGATGAAAACAGAAGGCACATACGCTATCCACGGAAAACCATCCGGACAGTGACGAATAACATCAGCAATGGAAGAAGAGGCAACCATCAAAAAAACAGCTGCATGTTTATGCCACATGTCAAACCAGTCGGAGATAACCTCAGAAAGCAGTGCTGCGAGGAGTGAACAAACGAAGACATCAGTGGGATTTATGTATGCAGGTCGCTTTGCGCATTGAAGAAGAGCGTTTTGGCCTTGTGAACTCCCCATGAAAACTGCTCCGGTTCCTGCAAATGCCAACATCATTGCTACTGTGCTTCCATTTGCCATTTTCAATTCTTCTTTACTCCACCGCTAAGCTACTTCTTGTTGTTGTATTGATAGGTTTAATTTTGATGTGAAGAAACAAGAGAGGCACATGCAGAGTATTTATATAGAAAATGAGGTGATTAAAATGTTTTTTGGAAAATTATTAAAATAGCACTCAAACTCCAATCAGTCAAACCGTTGAATTGTGTAGCTGTAGCAGTTGTTTGCATTTATGTTTGTGTTGGCATGTAGTGTCTAAGACTTAAGATCAGGGACGGAGGTTGACGCAAGGTGCCCGTGGCCAATCCAAAACTGACACCTGCTGCATTCCAAAAGCAGACACCTGTTGCAACCCAAAGCTGACACCTGTTGCAATCGTCACTACCAACCAGTTTATTCGAAAGCTAGTTTGTTGACACTATTTAACGTGTGTCACCATGACATCACTAACGGTGTTAGTGGTGTGTGTGGCTGAGATTTATCAGGAGAAATTCAGAGGGCAATCTTAGCCACACACAACTAACACCGTTAGTGGTGTCACGGTGACACACGTCGTTAAAATGGTGTCAACAACAGTTTATTCTCAACAACAGGGTATTAATTCAGAGTTCGTCTTTTCTACCGAGTAAGACAGTTGGTGCAATCCAAAAACCAAAATGAGACACGTGCTGGTGCAATCAAAAAGATGACGTGAGGCGTGAAGGGGCCACATTTCAAGTAGTAACTAAAACGAGTCCAAATATTTGCACAAACTTCATTACAGCGATGATACGAAAACATAGCCAAAACTACAAAATCAGAAAAATCATTCCAAACGAATGTAACTAAAATTTGCACGTGTAATACATTGATAGGAAGTGTAAGAAGAAATAAACAGGCAACTCCACACAGGTGATGCCGGTTCATCCTGTACAATGCCTCCAACTGGCATACGGAATCCAACTGGCATATGGAATGATCGAAGAAGTTGCAATTATGCTTAGCAACCAAATACAAGTGCGGAGCCATCTACCGGATAGAGGGGCCCACCGCCCTTCAAAAAAAAATCAAAGACACTGTTCTATGTGACATGGGTTGGTTTATAAAAAAATAAAATTATGTAATTCAAAATGGCAACGTGGAGTAATACACAATTTGTTATGGAAAACTGCGCCTTTGCGGAAGCGTCCAGGATCTTATTCACCCAATTACTTAAAGATGATTTCTATGGAAACAAACACAGATATGAAATCACACGCGCAAAAACAAGATATTCCATCCAACCACCCTCTTTATTGATTCTCAAAAACAAATTTTGTTTACACTCACTGGTTCAACAACCAACAATAAACAAACTACAAGAATCAATAACCTTATTGAGAAAGGGAAAGAATATCTAGATGACTAACACTCTTTGTTGGAGAAGGAGAACAATGAAGAATGACGGCTAAGCCTTGGATTAACTGGAGGCACCAATCATCTCTAGGGCACCAAGCCCTAGAGGCACGCAGCCTCCACTCTATTCGGTCATACATTAATCCAACCCAATGTGCTGCTTTTATAGGAGAATAGAAGGCCTAAGAAAAATATCCAATTTTCCTCTTAGAGATATATTAAGAATATATCCCCTCAATACTTGCAGATAAGTAACAGAAAGACCGGGTCAAAATCCAGCAATAAATCCGCTCAAACGCCAAACTGCTTCTTCTAGCCTTCTTTCGGTTGCTGCACCATCTCCTCTACCACCAAAAATGGATCCACGCCTCGTCTCTATCAACATATGTGATTTTATGTCACAAATCACAACACAATTTAAATCAACTAAACTATAGCAAACTTATATAGAGGACAAAACCCGAGTTTAAGTACATAAAACAAAAATTACATATCAAATTACGTATTAAAGATTGATATGCTATGCCAGGTATATCCATGCACATTACTGAATTATGAAGCTTCCTTTTTGGATGGTGGTCTACATCTTTGCATTGCTGCAACTAATGTTGTTGGCATCCTGAAATTATACATATATTCGAATCATGACAGAAAAGAGTAGTCTGTTATGTTTTATATGTGCTAGTTTAGAGATTGTCAACTTTTAAATATACTCCTGTGTAATATGATTATGAGTTGTCAATAATTTTCCAAACAATAGTTGAAAATATTGTGGAAACTGTGCACATCCATGAATTGTAAAAGAAGAGAAAACAAACTCTCAGTAATATTCATCCATGCAAATAATGCAGTGGACGTAGCCATTTAAATTGGGTTTATATGTTCATTGAAAATATAAACAAACATGCTTGTAAAATGAAGTGGTTAGATTATTATTATTGATATATAATCATGATTCATGCTGCATACTAAAATAAATGATCCGGGCTGTAGCCCAAGGTAAAACAAATGTAGATACATCCCTGTATATATATACATATACACACACACTGTGTGTGTTGACACACACACACACACACACACACACACACACATATATATATATATATATATATATATATATATATATATATAAGAACGGTTCTATGTCACCCCTATTTGAGAGCACCCCAAATGCAACCCACTTACAGCCACACATTTATATTAAAAAAAGTTAGTGGAGGGAGAGAGAGTTAGTGGAAGAAGAGAGAAACAGAATATATGGTGGAAATCAGCTGACTAAAGGGGTGCTCTTGATCCTATCTTTCTCTCTCTATACATACATATATACATACATACATACATACATACATGTGTGTGTGTGTGTTATTTAGTGTAAACACGCATTTGAGCTAGCACTAGGTTAGGTAAGGTTGATGTATGTTTTGTACAATGTAGAGAACGATGATTGAAATATGTTAATCGTACTTTAAATCCTTAATAGTTTATTTAAAATCAATTTTGATACAATATCGTGTGGCATATGTTACAT
Organism: Allium sativum; assembly: GCA_030737875.1. Taxonomy (NCBI): domain Eukaryota; kingdom Viridiplantae; phylum Streptophyta; class Magnoliopsida; order Asparagales; family Amaryllidaceae; genus Allium; species Allium sativum. The sequence continues at coordinate 471,455,499 of CM060923.1, read as the reverse complement.
AATTTTTTAAATAATAAAATTGTGTATGTATACAAATTATATATTTAATTTAGTTTATAAACAAGCATGAATTGTATATTTAAGAAAAAACTCAATAGATATTTAAGAAAAAACCACTAGGATATAAATGGATATTTAAGAAAAAACTCAAGGCTGACTGCTCAATAGATAAGTAAAAAGCTCGTATAGTAGTCAAAGGATTCAGACAGAAAGAAGATCTGGATTATTTTGACACTTACTCTCCAGTAACTAGAATAACATCCATTAGGATGCTTATTGCAATCGCCTCTATACTAAATTTGGAAATACATCAAATGGATGTAAAAACAGCATTTTTGAATGGTGAGTTAGAGGAAGAAATATATATGCTGCAACCTGAAGGGTTTGTAAGCCCAGGAAATGAAAACAAAGTGTGTAAGTTGGTGAAATCACTTTATGGTCTTAAACAAGCACCAAAACAATGGCATGAGAAATTTGATGAAACAATGTTATCAAATGGATTCGCTATAAACGAATCACATAAATGTGTTTATATAAAATACACACATATTGGATATGTCATTGTATGTCTCTATGTTGATGACTTATTGATCCTAGGCAATAATAAGGCCATAATAACATCAACAAAAGATATGTTATCATCTAGATTCGATATGAAAGACCTAGGGCTGGCTGATGTAATATTGGGTGTAAAAATTATGAGAACACCACAAGGATATGCATTATCTCAATCAAATTACATAGCCAAGATACTTGAAAAATTCAAGCAATACAATATAACAATTGCAAAATCACAAGTAGATATGAACCAAAATTGGGTTAAGAACATTGGTGATGGTATATATCAACTTGAGTACTCTCGTGTATTAGGATGTATCATGTATGTAATGAACTGCACAAGACCAGTCGCATATGCTGTAAGTAAGCTTAGTCGATTTACCAGCAATCCCGGTAAACATCATTGGAAAGCGATAATAAGAGTTCTCGGATATCTAAAATATACACAGAACGTTGGTTTACATTATACAAATGATCCTTCAGTAGTGCAAGGTTACAGCGACGAAAATTGGATAACTGGATCACATGATACTAAATCCACAAGTGGATACGTATTCACATTAGGAAATCGAGCAATTTCGCGGAAGTCATCCAAGCAGACTTGCATAGCAAGGTCAACAATGGAGTCTAAGTTCATTGCTCTAGATAAAGCCGCAAAAGAAGAAGATTGGATTAGGAGTTTTTGGAAGACATTCCAAATTGGGAAAAACCAGTACCTCCAATATGTATACAATGTGATAGTCAATCTGCTATAGGAAGGGCTAACAGTACATTGTATAATGGTAAATCTCGACATATTCGTCGTAGACATAAAACCATAAGACAACTTCTCTCTAATGGAGTTATCACTATAGACTATGTAAGGTCAAAGGATAACATAGCGGATCCACTAACAAAAGGCTTACCAAGAGAGAAAGTTCAAATCTTATCGATGCGAATGGGCTTAAGATCTGTTAACTGAAAGTTTTCTAAAACAGAAACCCCACCTAGTTGACTGGAGATCCCAAGATCTAGGTTCAAAGGGACAACTAAGTTTAAGATAAACTTGACGACACTGTAAATTAAAAACCATTCCTACGATAATTCAGTTCACAACCCGTTGGAGAATAGGACAAGCTTGGCTTTTAATGATGTCTATATTGTGGTGTTATAAAGAACCAAGTGGGGTATTACGGGATACTCTTTATAGAATCACCTATGTGAGTGCGAAGGCGCCGCTTCAAGAAGAATTGTAAGGTCGAATTCTTCAAGCACTCATGAAACCAATGTGGTGTTCATGGCAAAAACAAACACAAACAGAGAACCAAGGAGTTAAAAAGCATTTATCATGTGTTATCTTTATAGACTTACACAAACGGCTTACAGTTCAAAGACAGTCTAGTCCACTAATTCGCCAATTAGTTATAACGATAAAACACTAGGAAAAGTTCAAGGCCTTTATGCTAGTTTTACCGATATGATAAATGTTTCGCCATTTTAAGAACAGATCATGTAACCACTCATTCATGTGGGGGATTGTTGGAAGAATGAATAAATGGTTAAGGCAAATTTTGGAAAAATCATTTAGTCCCACATCGGGGAAAAACTAGCATCTATGCCACTACTTATATTAAGGCATGATATGTTATTACAAAAGAAAGAGTAGATGGAAGAGAGAGGCAATGGCATGAGAAAATCATGCATATATTTCATATTAAATTAAACGGGTCAATGATAAGGGCCTTGGGCCTCGGGGCTCTTGGGGTCTCGTGAGCAATTGGGCCTCCGGATGCGAATGGGCTCGCTGCACATTAAAACGGTTGTTTTTTGAATTCGGCCACGCAAACGCCAACGGAAGTATCTGTTGGTAAAGGGTCGCAACCTTTCCAACAGTTACAGCCGTTGCAATTCAAACAGGAGCGCCTATTCCTAAAAAGATGCCTCTTCACCACTTATATAAAGGCCTGCGAAAATCAAATCAAAACCACTAATTTTCTTCTCTTCTCTCCTCTTGTTCTCCATCCTCCATTGCTCTGTTCTGCAGATAAATACCTACTTTGTGTTCGTCGTTGCTCTGCGATTGTAGCGCAACATCGCAGAGTAAGGTACGTTTAACCTTGGGAGGCTAATTGCTGATCATCTGCTCTGCGTCAGTGGGAGAGCAATATTGCTTTAAGGAAATAGTATCAACTATTGGAGTCGGACAAACTACACGCAGGCGGACTGTAATCAAATGGTACTGCCTACCTTCTTCTTCTCCTATAATATAGTACTGTACACTATACTGATTTGCAATTACTCAAACAGTAATTGCTGTTTGCCTTGCTTTTGCTTTGCTGGTTCTGATTTACTTAGAACAACAATATTAAAGCAATATTTTTTTGTTTTTCTAAGCAACTTCTTTTGCTTTCATACGATGGCGAACGAAAGCAAAGTTTCGACAAGTAAAACTGTTGTGATCGCACCACCAACATGGCCTTTGGTTCCTCCTACTGTCACATTCTCGCATCGAGAACGGCCAGAAAAATTCATTGGTGTTGACTTCAAAAGATGGCAGCAAAAAATGTTGTTCTACCTGACCACTTTAAGATTGGAAAATTTCCTTACAGAGGATCCTCCTAAAGTCGATGAATTAGAGCCTGACGCTACAAAGGTCGAGGCACTCACTACTTGGAAAAGTTCCGACTTCATATGTAAAAATTACATATTGAACGGGCTGGATAACAGTATGTACAATGTGTATTTGATTGACATAGAAATGTGTTTATTTTATGCTTTTATATCTTATCTTTTGTATATAAATAAATATTACTTGGGTATTGTTTTGTTATTTTTACAGATATTCCAACCCAGCCCGCATGCAACCAGAAATGTAGAGAAATAGAGTTCAATTTGCTGTGTATTTGCATTTTGAAGAATTGTAGATGAAGATATCACATCTAGTTGCTGTTGGACAAGAAAAGGATTGATAAAAAGGCTTTGCACATCACAAATCAATGAAGAAATGTCAAGGAAGCAAGAGGAAAAAGAGAAAAGGCCCAAATTTGCTTTATTTATCTAAGGCCCATTTATATTTCTCATTGTAAACTAATTAGTGATGTAATGACCAGGCCCATTTATCATTAGGGTTAGGGTTAGGGTTTGGCTATCTACCCTATATATACCCTTGTAATAACCTTGTAGCCACCATCTCATATCTCATCTCTTATTCGATTGTTCTAATAAAAGTTCTTCTTTTTCTTTTATTTTCTGCATTTTTTTATTTTCTTAGCAACTAGTGATGTCTATACGATTAGATTCGGTAGAACACTATTTGTATTTTGCACTTATTTGCATTGGTGATTTACCGTCTGATTAGATTCAGCGGAAATCCTAATTTTAATTCTTGTTGTTATTTCAATTTCTGCAATTTCAATTTCTGCTTTTTATTATTTTCTTAGGTCAAATTGGATTTGATTAGATTCAAATCTAATTCATAGTTTCATTGCTTTTCCATTGAAATTGTGATTTGATCGTCGGATCAGTTAGTTCTGTTCTGAATCAAATTACAGTTTTAATTTGTTTTGTTTTGCAAAATCAACCTCCAGCTTCGTCTAACACGCCCACGAAACATATAAATAATAAAATTTAACTTTCCTCCCTGTGTTCGACCTGTATGCTACACACCTGTATGCTTGCAGAATTTATTACAAATGTCGCGCTTTTCTAATTCATAGATTAGCGTCGATCAGTATTGTACAATGAAGACATCGAAGGAACTCTGGATGTCTCTTGATAAAAAGTACAAGACCGAAGATGCTGGCATGAAGAAATTCATCGTCGGTAAATTTCTGGACTTTAAAATGATAGACTCTAAGATAGTGATCAGCCAAATTCAAGAGTTGTAGGTTATTATACATGAGATACATGATGAAGGAATGTCTTTAAGCGAGTCATTTCAAGTAGCTACCGCGATAGAGAAATTGCCACCGTTATGGAAAGACATCAAGAATTATCTGAAGCACAAACGAAAAGAGATGACAATGGAAGATTTGATAGTTCGACTCAGAATTGAAGAGGACAATCGAAAATCTGAAAAGAAGGCAACTAATACAATTGCGGCCAAGGCGAATGTGGTCGAAACTGAAAAGAACAACAAACAAAAGAGGGAAAACAACACAAACGCAAAGAAGGCAAAGAAATTCAAGGGAAACTACCATAATTGCGGGAAGAAAGGACATAAGGCAAGCGAGTGTCGTGGCCCAAAGAATCAAAACAAAAAGAAAGACCAAGTTAATGTTATACAATTCGAAGAGCTTTCAGAAATGTCTCTGAAATGAATTTGTCAGCGGTGATCTCAGAATGCAACTTAGTTGGCAACAATAAAGAATGGTTTGTGGACACTGGTGCCACGAAACACATCTGCGCCAACAATTGGATGTTTTCCGACTATAAACCCACGACACAGGAAGAACAACTCTTTATGGGAAACTCCTCTACGTCAAAGGTTGAATGCAAGGGAAAAGTGGTTCTCAAAATGACTTCTGGAAAAGAACTCACTTTAAATGACGTGCTCCACGTTCCAGACATTCGGAAGAACTTGGTCTCGGGATCACTACTGAGCAAGAATGGATTCAAGTTAGTCTTTGTTTCTGATAATTTTGTATTGTCTAAAAACGGAGTGTATGTGGGTAAAGGGTATGTGAGTGATGGTCTGTTCAAAAAGAATGTAATGACTATTGCACCAAATTATATGAATAAAGTGGAACCTTCTATTTATATCGCTGAGTCATTTAATTTATGGCATGCTAGATATGGCCATGTTAACTTTGATACATTGCGAAAAATGATAAACTTAGAATTTATACCTAAGTTTACAATAGATTCCAATTACAAATGTGAAACATGTGCGCCGAATCAAAATTAACTAGAACTTCTTTTCATCAAGTTGAAAGGAATACGGAACCTCTATAATTAATTCACACAGATGTGTGCGACTTAAAAATGTGTCAAACTAGAGGTGGAAAACGGTATTTCATTACCTTTATTGATGACTGTACAAGATATTGTTATATATATATCTCCTTAGAAGCAAGGACGAGGCAATCGATGTATTTAAACAATACAAAGCAGAAGTTGAAAATCAACTTAATAAAAAGATAAAATCAATAAGAAGTGATAGAGGAGGAGAATACGAATTTCCTTTTGAGGGGTTCTACGCCGAACATGAAATTATACGCCAGACAACGGTACCATATTTCCCTCAATTAAATGGGATAGCAGAACGTAAAAACCATAAACTAAAAGAAATGATGAACGCTCTACTCATAAGCTCTGGTTTACCAGATAACCTTTGGGGAGAAGCTATACTTTCTGCTAATCATATTCTTAATAAAGTGCCTCGAAAGAAGACTTCTAAATCACCGCATGAACTGTGGAAAGGGAGACCACCATCCTACAAATACTTGAGAGTGTGGGGGTGTCTTGCCAAAGTAGAAATACAAAAACTAAAGAAGGTCAAAATTGGACCAAAGACTATAGATTGCATATTTATAGAATATGCTCATAATAGTGCTGCTTATCGATTTTTGGTGTACAAATATGAAATCGATGACATTCATGAAAACACCATTATCGAATCTCGAAATGCTAGATTCTTTGAACACATTTATCCTCTTAAAACATCTATTGAAACTATAGTTCAAAAGAGATATAGGGATACAGATACTCCCGAGGATGATGTTAATCAAAATTCAAATGAAAGGGATGTAGAAACAGAGGTAGAGGAACCTAGAAGGAGAAAACGTCAAAGGACTTCTAAAACCTTTGGACCCGATTTCTATGCATACATGATAGAAAATGAACCTCTAACCTATCAACAAGCAATGCCATCTCCAGATGCTCCTTACTGGAAGGAAGCTGTCAACAATGAAATAGAATCCATTTTGCAGAACCATACATGGGAACTAGTGGATCTACCTAAATGATCAAAACCACTAGGATATAAATGGATATTTAAGAAAAAACTCAAGGCTGACGGCTCAATAGATAAGTATAAAGCTCGTATAGTAGTCAAAGGATTCAGACAGAAAGAAGATCTGGATTATTTTGACACTTACTCTCCAGTAAATAGAATAACATCCATTAGGATGCTTATTGCAATCGCCTCTATACTAAATTTGGAAATACATCAAATGGATGTAAAAACATCATTTTTGAATGGTGAGTTAGAGGAAGAAATATATATGCTGCAACCTGAAGGGTTTGTAAGCCCAGGAAATGAAAACAAAGTGTGTAAGTTAGTGAAATCACTTTATGGTCTTAAACAAGCACCAAAACAATGGCATGAGAAATTTGATGAAACAATGTTATCAAATGGATTCGCTATAAACGAATCAGATAAATGTGTTTATATAAAATACACACATATTGGATATGTCATTGTATGTCTCTATGTTGATGACTTATTGATCCTAGGCAATAATAAGGCCATAATAACATCAACAAAAGACATGTTATCCTCTAGATTCGATATGAAAGACCTAAGGCTGGCTGATGTAATATTGGGTGTAAAAATTATGAGAACACCACATGGATATGCATTATCTCAATCACATTACATAGCCAAGATACTTGAAAAATTCAAGCAACACAATATAACTACTGCAAAATCACCAGTAGATATGAACCAAAATTGGGTTAAGAACACTGATGATAGTATATATCAACTTGAATACTCTCGTGTATTAGGAAGTATCATGTATGTAATGAACTGCACAAGACCAAATAGCACATATGCTGTAAGTAAGCTTAGAAGATTTACCAGAAATCCCGATAAACATCATTCGAAAGCGATAATAAGAGTTCTTGGATATCAAAAGTATACATATTACGTTGGTTTACATTATACAAATTATCCTTCAATAATGGAAGGTTACAACAACGCAAATTGGATAACTGGATCACATGATACTAAATCCACAAGTGGATACGTATTCACGTTAGGAAATGGAGCAATTTCGTGGAAGTCATCCAAGCAGACTTGCATAGCAAGATCAACAATGGAGTCTGAGTTCATTGCTCTAGATAAAGCCGTAGAAGAAGCAGATTGGATTAGGAGTTTTTTGGAAGACATTCCAAATTGAGAAAAACCTGTACCTCCAATATGTATACATTGTGATAGTTAATCTGCTATAGGAAGGGTTGACCGTACATTGTATAATGGTAAATCTCGACATATTCGTCGTAGACATAAAACCATAAGACAACTTCTCTCTAATGGACTTATCACTATATACTATGTAAGGTTAATGGATAACATAGCGGATCCACTAACAAAAGGCTTGCCAAGAGAGAAAGTTCAAATCTTATCGATGGGAATGGGCTTAAGACCTGTTAACTGAAAGTTTTCTAAAACGGAAACCCCACCTAGTTGACTGGAGATCCCAAGATCTAGGTTCAAAGGGACAACTAAGTTTAAGATAAACTTGACGGCACTGTAAATTAAAAACCATTCCTATGATAAGTCAGTGCACAACCCGTTGAAGAATAGGACAAGCTTAGCTTTTAATGATGTCTAAACTGTGGTGTTATAAAGAACCAAGTGGGGTATTATGGGATACTCTTTATAGAATCACCTATGTGAGTGCGAAGGCGCCGCTTCAAGAAGAATTGTAAGGTCGAATTCTTCAAGCACTCATGAAACCAAGGTGGTGTTCATGGAAAAAACGAACACAAACAGAGAACCAAGGAGTTAAAAAGCATTTATCATGTGTTATCTTTATAGACTTACACAAACGGCTTACAGTTCAAAGACAGTCTAGTCCACTGATTCGCTAGTTAGTTATAACGATAAAACACTAGGAAAAGTTCAAGGCCTTTATGCTAGTTTTACCGATATGATAAATGTTTCGCCATTTTAAGAACAGATCATGTAACCACTCATTAATGTGGGGAATTGTTGGAAGAATGAATAAATGGTTAAGGCAAATTTTGGCAAAATCATTTAGTCCCACATTGGGGAAAAACTAGCATCTATGCCACTACTTATATTAAGGCATGATATGTTATTACAAAAGAAAGAGAAGATTGAAGAGAGTGGCAATGGCATGAGCAAATCATGCATATATTTCATATTAAATTAAACGGGTCAAAGATAAGGGCCTTGGGCCTTGGGGCTCTTGGGGTCTCGTGAGCAATTGGGCCTTCGGATGCGGATGGGCTCGTTGCACAGCAAACAGTTGTTTTTTGAATTCGGCCACGCAAACGCCAACGGAAGTATCTGTGGATAAAGGGTCGCAACCTTTCCAACAGTTACAGCTATTGCAATTCAAACAGGAGTGCCTATTCCTGAAAAGATGCCTCTTCACCGCTTATATAAAGTCCTGCGAAAATCAAATCAAAACCACTGATTTTCTTCTCTTCTCTCCTATTGTTCTCCATCCTCCATTGCTCTGTTCTGCAGATAAATACCTACCTTGTGTTCATCGTCACTCTGCGATTGTAGCGTAAAATCGCAGAGTAAGGTCCGTTTAACCTTGGGCGGCGAATTGCTGATCATCTCCTCTGCGTCAGTGGAAGAGCAATATTGCTTTAAGGGAACAGTATCAACTACTGGACTCGGACAAACTACACGCAGGCGGACTGTAATCAAACGGTACTTCCTACCTTCTTCTTCCCCTATAATATAGTACTGTACACTATACTAATTTGCAATTACTCGAACATTAATTGCTGTTTGCCTTGCTTTTGCTTTGCTGGTTCTGATTTACTTAGAACAACATGAAGTGTGTAAGACTTAGGGTGCGTTCGTAGCAATAATTTGGCACGCTCATAATTTTGTTCGCGTCGGACGCGGATACTTTTTCCCCTTCCAAATGGAACGATAGCTGAATGTTGGAAACCAGCAGTTGGCGTCCGACGCGTCGGACGCCAACGGCTTGATTTCCAACGTTCTTCATATTCACCTATAAAACCATCACCTTCACCTACCTCTTCATCCACACTACACCAACCCAATCCTCTTCTACTATTATCTTCAACCGAATTTGAGCAGCAATCAAGTTTTTTCCAGTTCGGTGTTCATATTATTTTCCGTTATTTAACCTAGTTTTTCGGTTGTTTTTTAAATTTATTTCTAATTTATTTTGATTTTCATTTCAGCATGGCCAATCGAAAAGCTGCACATCACTGGTCGTTTACTACAACTCAGATTATGCTGCAATGTTCTGTTGATGCATATGGTGCTTGTGGCCACAACAAAAAAGGTGTGCATAAAGTGATTGCAGATAAGTTCAACGATGCCATAGAAACCATTCCGGACATCGTACCGATTGACGAAACCAAGATCCAAAACAAGTGTGATAGTCTTCGACGAGATTGGATGAAATGGGATGCACTGATGACGAAGACTAGCACGGGTTGGGATGCTTACAAAGGAACGGTCTCTGGAAGCGATGAATGGTGGGAAGATCGTGTTAAGGTGTGTAATTTTATTTTTTACCATTAAATTATAGACAGTTTCTTACAATTTATTTCTTACATTTAGGAATTTGGCACGGGTGTCTTGAAATATAAGAAACGTCCAATAGAACACTTAGAGCTGATGTAACAATTATTTCGTGGGATGAATGCAACAAGTCAATCATCGTACACTCCTGCTGCTAATGTAAAACCGTCGCAGACTGGCACGCCGCCATCAACACAAAGCACGTTTGACAGAACATGGGATTTCGACGAGTTTTTTAATCCATTGGATGACACGCAAAATAATCATATTCCAAACTTGAATTCGCCATCAAATCCTCCAGTGCAACAAACTTCAATGAATCCACCAAATACCCAAAATCCAATGAATCCGCCAACTCAACCAACTGCACGTCAAAATTTAAGAAGACGACGTGGTGAAAGTGGCGATAAGATGACTATGCTCATTGACCTAATGCACGAGAGACAAATGAAAAGGTCTCGCACGCATTCTGATAGTCCTAATATGGGTACTAGCGTGGAATCAACGAGAAATTCTACAACTTATGCAAATACGGTAGCTTGCATGCAACGTCTTGGAGCAACGGGTGAGTTTGATGTTGCAGACGTACTATTATTTGTTTTGGACCCCAAAATAAATGATATGTTCACTACTCTTCCGGATGAGGTAGCGAAAAGCTGGTTGATAAGAGGGCTTGCAGAAAAACACCATGACCAAGAATACCAAACTTATCTAATAAATACCAACAAGTAGGAGGTTCATGTCATTGTGTAATTGTATTTCTGTCGTATTTATGTTTGAATTTTCTTTGTGTAATGAAATGTAGTCGTTTTGTTTTACGCAATTAGTATTTAATTAAATCAAAACAAAAAATTAACAATTAAATACCCCGCTCAGATACCACGCTCAAATACCCCGTTCGCAGCTAAAAACACATTCCCCGTTCGCTACAGTACCACGCTCAAATACCCCGCTCGCGTTGGTTAAAAACGCACCCTTAAGATCAGGGGCGGAGGTTGAAGCAAGGTGCCTGTGGCCAATCCAAAGCTGACACCTGTTGCAACCCAAAGCGGACACCTGTTGCAACCCAAAGCTGACACCTGCTGCAATCGTCACTACCAACCAGTTTATTCGAGAGCTAGTTTGTTGACACTATTTAACGTGTGTCACCATAACATCACTAACAGTGTTAGTGGTGCGTGTGGATGAGATTTAACAGGAGAAATTCAGAGGGCAATCTTAGCCACACACAATTAATATCGTTAGTGGTGTCATGGTGACACACGTTAAAATGGTATCAACAAACTTCTATTCAGTTTATTCTCAACAATAGGGTATTAATTCAAAATTCGTCTTTTCTGTCGAGTAAGACAGTTGGTGCAATCCAAAAACCAAAATGAGACACGTGCTGGTGCAATCCAAAAGATGACGTGAGGCGTGAAGGGGCCACATTTCAAGTAGTAACTAAAACGAGTCCAAATATTTGCACAAACTTCATTACAGCGATGATACGAAAACGTAGCCAGAACAACAAAATCAGAAAAATCATTCCAAACGAATGTAACTAAAATTTGCACGTGTAATACATCGATAGGAAGTGTAAGAAGAAATAAACAGGCAACTCCACACAGGTGATGCCGGTTCATCCTGTACAACGCCTCCAACTGGCATACGGAATCCAACTGGCATATGGAATGATCGAAGAAGTTGCAATTATGCTTAGCAACCAAATACAAGTGCGGAGCCATCTACGGATAGAGGGGCCCACCGCCCTTCAAAGAATAATCAAAGACACTGTTCTTTGTGACATGAGTTGGTTTATAAGAAAATAAAATTATGTAATTTGCAACTGCGCTTCCAAACTAGTTGCAAAATATATATATTTAGCAACTATACACGCCAGTTGTAATAACTGTAAATTTTTTTTAAATTTTTTTGCAACTGGTAAAGCCACTTGCAAGAAACATATTTTTAAAAATTATTTTTTCCCCAAGTAATACTTGGTCATAATATAAGAAGTATTAAGTATAATATTTCTTTTCAATTAAATTTACCAAAGGTAAATTTATTTCAAACTTAATTAAATATATTAATAATTAATAAATAAATAATATTGATTATGAAATAATTAATAAATAATTGAAAGTTATTTAATAATTGTATTTGATAAATAATTAAAAGTTATATTTTAAAATAAAAGTTGTTGTGATCTGCATTAAAGCCTTACAAATTTGGATTAGACAAGGCAACACAAGTTTTTTGGTTCAACCTATTTTTTTCCCTTGAAATCTATGTTTTGATTTCATATAAATTTGCAGAACACAAATGCTAATTCAACCGGCATTGCCATCGGCTACAAAATATCCACCATTCTCTGATTTACTCCCTTGATTTGCATCCATACATCTCCTATGTAAATTTTCCGGTTGAAGTAGCAGTGCGTATTACAGTAATATATGTTTCTAATTGGGTCATACACATACATTCGTTCCCCCATTTTCCTCGATAATTTCATTTCCCGCTTTTACCCCCATAACCCTATAATCTAGATACTTCTGCCCCCTTTCTTCACTTTGCATTCAAAGCAACCGCCATCACTTAAGGTTGTGCGTGTACTTGCCAAGTAATATAGTACACTCGGATTGTGTAATATGGGATAACACACAAATATTTGTCTAATACAATAGTTATGCAAATAAATATGAAATAGAAAAAGATCTCACAGAAACAGTATCTCAGATAAGTAAATGCAGTAAAAGGAAAAAATCACACGAGGGATTTTT